>JARQTG010000346.1:589507-681354 GCA_030142615.1 Syrista parreyssii
CTATCGTTGATATACGGAACTAAAAAAAGAAATTTTTAAGGTAATATTCTGTAAATTGAAGCGCCCCCTATCGTTGAAATACCGAACTAAAAAATGAAAAAATTTCTGATGTATAGTAATTTGAAGCGCCCCTTATAGCTAATATACGGAACTAAAGGATCAATTTTTGCAGTTAACGTTCAACACTGTGAGGCGCCCTCTGTGTGTGATATATGGAACTAGGAATAACATTGTCCAATATCTGCCTATGTGAATGTTTTAAATCTGTTTACTCTGTATCGTAATAAAAAATGTAATACTCGACATAGAAAGCACATATGGGGCACATATTCAGGACATATGAAAAAATACCTCAAGTCATATTCACATATTCCACTTTATTACCGTCTACACATATTACGCAAGCTATATACAAAGTACAATTACAATCGAATGTAACGTATACTTAATATTACCATAGTAGACGTGATTGCCATGCAGACATGATGTGAAGATTATAGCGTCCGAAAAATATACGTCTAAGTAGATGCAAAGGACGATGTCCTACTGAAAGTTAAGCCAACATGATTGCTTAAATAAAAGATAACGTTTAAATGAATAAGATCCTCGATTGAGTACTGATTGTTAACATTAATATTTAATGCGGCTGTTACCTGTTCCGAACATCTCCTAGTTATTAACTCTATCTTTCTAAGATGTATCTTATACACAAATAATAAAATTGAATTAGAAAAATATGTATTACTGAGCCAATCATTATATTATTTCCTCCAAAAAGAATCATAAGCTATCCCCCAATCCTTTTACGTCACCAGTACCATAGCCAATCGGAAAGCACACTGCGTCTGCTGTTCAGCGACACCTGACCTTTTGACAGTGTGAAAGGTCTCCCGCCTGAAATACTGCGTGCCTTATGTGGAACGTATCTAACGTCACCCACGCACGACCTAACTTATATTAAACCTTAAACTAAAAGATACACGAAGTGTAACTACAAAGATAATATTAAACTAAAGCAGAAACTCGTTAGCAATTAGACAGTTTAATTTGGCCATCATCGACTGAACCAAGAATTGATTAATACATTTAATTCGCAGGTGCTAAAGGCAAATAAGAATATGAATAACGACAAACTGATAAACAGACCACTATAACAAGCATCATTACGAGTTAAAGTAAGACCAACCACATTTTACTATACCTCGTAAATTCTAAATCCCCTAATTGGAAAATTAAGTATACCAAAAAGATGCGTCGTACTACCACGAATTAAAGAATAAATGACCTCATAAACTTTGCCATACTGTATTACCCACGTCTGTAAAAGTAAATACGTTCAGGTGTATATATACAGAGCCAATAGACATAGCTAAGGGTTGAAATGAAGGTCCGTGAATGAAATCCGATGATAAATGTAACGCGTTGGCGTATAGTATAACTGAGCGAGAAGTGCTCGTATTCGTAGTCCAGGGTAGCAGTTAGAAGCACATCCTCATAGCTTTTCCTCGTACAAAGGAGTCATGTCTGGCTTCTGAAATAGCGCATGCTAAAAGCTACCCCTATTGATCGTATCCCCCTTTCTACCCCACCACGCCGCCATGTTTCTCGTTCCAGTTTCTCTTTCGCTGACATCCCATTCTCTCCTGCGCGCGGCAGACTCTCTGTCGCCCCTGCCGACTTTTCTCTTTCTCTCATAACCTCCGCCAACCTCGGAGACGCAGCCGTCGCGACGACCAGCAGGAAGTGTCCTGCGGGCGATCACCACCTCGTCTACTGGAATATTAAGTCCTGGACAGATTGACGACGGCCATGGCTCGTCGTGCTGCGTTCAAAACGTTGTTTTCCCTGTGTGAGTCGAATTTCAATTTACTCTCTGAACAACCCTTAACAAAAAAAAACGCCCCTTTCATACATACGGTCTTAGGACGTTATCGTTTCATCCCTTTGACTCTGCACTGTCCTTGCTGATGAGTAAACGTTGCTCTTATGATTGCTGGTTCTTCGACTCTTCTTGTCACTGATTATACAAGCTGAAATTATATTATTGAGTCAAATTAATGATTAATTAATTTCACTGATAATTGAATAATATATTACGTATTACATTTTGAGACAATTTGCTGCAGTTCAAACTCGGCAGTGGGTGTTTCACGTGTCGATGATTTACAATTTTTGGCTCTACCACCCCGTGCTGTGTAACAAAAAAATTGTTTAATTAAAAAAACCATATTATAGCATTGCCGAGTAAACTGCATCCTCTTGTGTTATACAATTTTCAATTTCGCTTCTAAATAAATCTATAAATTTTATCATTATAACGAAATTTACCATCGCATATTTATATGCGCACCTGTAAATTTTATCGAAAATAGACACGAACCTTCCACGCCTAGCTAGTGCGCTCGCGTGGCGCATCAGTCACGGACATAGAAATTCCAGTAACACGATATCAGTCAGAAACATAAAAATGACACTGCACAAGACAAGTGCACCAGCCTAACAAAAGTGCATATGAGCCGATTACAACTGCAGTACCCAGACATGTACTATCGGTCACAATTCATTTTACAAGTACAAAGAAACACTGTCAATAAAAATAAACAGCACATAATTACCAGCATTAAGGCCTCTTTTCGTCTTGCGCATTTAATACCATATATATATATATTTTAAATCCAGGGTGTCTCCTGGACACCGTCCTGAGTGTTCCGACACCAACGATGCTTCCACGAAGATTGGAAGAGCAGCGTTACACAACAACTCGGTTGGCAAAAGTGATAGCAGAATTACCAATCACCAGGACCAGGTTACCATTGGTAAGTTAATTCTGCCACCCATGTAGTGATGTAAATGTTAGGTTAGGTGTCTTTCTGTCTGTCCCTCCCTGAAAGAAAATCAGTCACTTTTATTGATATAGATGTATATATACGTAAATGACTGAAAAAGACTGATTTGAAGCATGGTTGACATTACGGAAGTAAATCGATCACTTTTTTCCCGTAGAACCTTCGTCCACCGTGGGCGTAATTATTTTAATGGATTCCCAGTACGTAATCGTCGTTTCCAACTAATATGACCATGGCATACGTACACGTGTGGGTATTTGATATACAAGCTATGTATACGTATATACACATTCAATTATTATGTGCAAGGACACTGGGTGGGAAACCACACCTAAACAGTAGCCACGCGTAATACCTTGTCATCCCCAGGCGAACAATGCCCGTTGTATACTAAGCATTCTTTGACATACAGCTCAAAAGAATTTTTCATTGGCATTTCTGTATAATTGAAAAATTATACAGTACCTGGATGATTAAACAATTATCTAAACGCGAATCACTTCACTGGTATATTATTATAGTTCAAATCTTTGACTAAGATTCTTCGTGTCGCTAATCGTAGCCTTTAGGGTTGTTACTGGATCTTGTACAGATAGTCACGCCGAGGTTTTTTAATGAGCGCTCGTAAAATTGCAAAAAGAAAAAAAAAACATAACCTAACGCCATGTCTAGATGTTATTAGCGTTTAATCGTCTGGCGATTCTTATGGTTTCCACGTGGCTTCAACCTGACCGAGTGTTAACATATTAAACATACCATCGACACGAACACTTCGCGTTTATACAGTTACGAACGATTTCAACTACGTCTACATAAAAGAAGAAGATTTCAACTACGATATTGTACATTTCTTTTGTGTAATGTATTTGCGTATTCAGTATCCCGCACGATGAACTGCGATTCGAGGTTAGAATGTACAGTGATACTGTTCTCAACGTCTTTATAAACTTCTACCGTGATTAACTTTTAATATTTAATCTTTTGGACTAATCAGAAAAATGATTAATGTTTTCTCAGCCGGTCGTCAATTCCGAACTGAGAACAAGCTCGACTACGAGTCCCACGACGCAGCGACTGCCATCTTCTGGCGATCCGCTTTACCGTGTCGACGGAAGGAACGGACAGGCTTGCATTCTTTTGCAGATGGACGCGATTATTACTGTCAAATATCGTAATAAACTCGGCGAGGAAAAGGTGATTCATAGACGGCAGAATGTCTATTTAAATAATTTTTCATTGATTTCATTGGAAATGGATTATTTTCATACCGTCATCTGCTCCAGGATGCGGATATCTATGTTCCTGACGATGCCACTGTTACCGGCAACTGTGATAACGAGAACACTGCGACGATGTCATTGAAGTGGAAAGCTTTCGTACTACTCTGGAGCTTCGCCAAGGTAATGCATTCACAAGATGCCATTATATCTCGGTGTTAGTGTTCCTGAAGGAATATTAAAGTGGGAATTACTTTAATTAGTACAGCGCATTCGATGCGATTGCTCGCTACGTGTGTCCATCTTTAATTTATTCCGTCCCTGACCGATATTACAAAGGGATTATAATTCCGTGTGGATTCCATGAAATGTGCATTTACTAAAACCATTTTATACTTTCCCAAGTGTAAAGACTTCATTTTATACTTTCTAGAGCGTTCTGGTCGTTCCACCAGCATTTAAGACAAGAAAAAAATATTATTTGGAAAACGTGACTCTATTTATGTACTATTTCATGTATACACGGTAAAATGTATGTGCTATGATTAAGTCACTTTATTTTATTTTCAGACTCCTGGCAATGAACGATGGTACGTCGATAGGATCGAGTTAACCTACAATTCTAGCGACCGTCACTTCGAGCACATTGATCAGCCAAGTAAGAGTTGCTACGTTAATTACGTTTCAGTCAGTTGGGCAATAATTATCTATCAATAGTTTTACTTACGTGCAACAAAATTCGTTCTATCCATCCAGACAAGACTATACGACTGAGCACCGGACAGAAGCACAAGTTCTTCCCCACTCCTCTTGGAAAATCGTATACCTGTAACGAGGAAGTGGAAATTCCGTTAACGGACGGAAAAAATCATGCCAGTGTACTTTTGAGGTGAGTCATATTCGTACAGGTGGTTTCAAAGGACACGTGAAAAATGTCTGACGATCAATCGCGTCTTTTTTTTAATATTAAATATTTCCTTTCAGGGACTTGAAGCTACAACCCTTCAAGTTCAAGGACAACAACTTCGCTGCTGAATTCTCTTGCAAATCCCTGAGTGCACGTGCAGGCAGAGACGAAACTGCACCGGTCGCAGTTGGATCGACATTGGCAGCTGCGGTTCTTCTGACCATCACCGGTTACGCTGCTTATCGATACTTCAAAGTGAAGAAAGTCAAGTACGACACCATGGAGTAAAATGGTCGCACGAAACACGTAGCCGATTATCAAGGAATAACATATCTTTCGGTAATATTGTCGGGCAGATGATTATAGGATTGATCGGAATCAATTAATTTCGCAGATACACATAGAAAATGAAAATTCAATTTTGACCAAGTGAAAGATGGTTTTACAAATTTTTAATTAATTCCTTTTTTATCATCCGCCCGACAGTTTTATCGTACGATTGCGCATATCAGATATGTAAAGGAAAAGTCTTGCAACCTTAAATCCCTGCTCTTCGATCGAGGTACATACTGTGTCATATATCTTTTTGAAACGTACTGTAGAAGTTATCAGTTATCACACAAAAATGATAGGAGACGGCGTGAGTACATTGAGCGTGACGATAGTCCTTTTGCATCGGTGCATTTTAGACATTATTTTTTTCCTCGCATAAATATCTACAGTAAAATCGACGAGTATCACATGAAGCTTTACAATATAATGAAACTATCGACATTGATCCTATAAGTAACAATTTGCCTTTTATCGAAATATTTCATAACCAAAGAAAAAAATATTGTCTCTTATCACTCACCACATCTCACAGACATATCAGGGTGCGCTGATAAAAAAAGAGTGTAGCTATACAATATACACCTAGTGGAATCCTCAAAAATACAATAAACAACACGAATGACGTTAGATTGAAAAAAAAAGGAAGACCGTAAATTACACTTTCATTCAGAAACATTCTTTTTCCTTTGGTTCTTAAAATCAAACGATTTTACACGGTATACACTATAGGCGGGTATCTAGTTCGATTGCAGCTGGCAAAACAATAGTCAATATAACAGATGAGTAGCGTCGAGCAAAACTATCAATTTTGAATATCGATTACATGCATATAAAATTATATCATACACAAACACACGTGACAGCTTCGATCGTATGAATATTTTTTTAAGGTAGCCGAGAAAAATCAATTAATTCACCTGGCATATAAATTAATTCCGATGGACGATCGAGTACATGAAATGTTACTAATTACCTGCTTTTTAATTAATACTCGATAGTATCTGCCGATTGTATTGAAATAAACGCTCGGACGTTCGCTCTTAGACGAAGGATTGAAGATGAGTGATTAATGGGTGGTATGCGTGGGGCGAGGTTGGATATGAGGTGTGAACGTTAAAAATCAAAGATCGCAAACTCTTACGGTTGTACATCGTTAGAATATTTAACTGCGGGTACGAGAGGCGCGAAGTCTCTTAATTTATTTGCAAAGCTTTCAATCTCAATTTCAATGATTGTTCGCGCGTCGTCAGATACCAAGTCCCTGATTACCCACAGTCCCTTGCGTTTTAATTTCTATCAACATCATTACTAATCGTTACGTCTAACTGACCATGGAAAAGCATTGTAACAAGTTAAAATTCGTATAAACGTCCTGACGCAAGATACCAGACGAAGCCCTATTAGGCAGCTGAGGTTCATCTAGAATATATAATATCAAGCGGGACCGTTTTTATCATTAAATAGATTGCGAATATCCTTACCATTGATTAATCGTGATAATAAAGGAAAAATAATAATTAATCTCACCGCGATCCTTCTCGAGTTCAGCTTTCGCGTTTCTTGTGATTCTCCAAGGCCTCTATTGTACATATCCCTGTATACGATACGTTCCAGACACTGTTGGTGTACATTTTGCTCTTCGATTACACTCGAACGCCCACGAAATCACGAAAAGCGATCATCAAGGGATCTTGCCATGGGATCTGGAAAAAAAAAAGAAAAAAAAAATTTTTAATCTCGTTCACAAATTATAGCAAATTTTTAAAATCGTATAATTCGCTTGGCCGTTAATTAATCGCCACTTAAAAATTCTCCCATAAGTTTTAATCTCAGGAATGATAGTCATCCCTTAATCTCAATTAACAATTAATAATTTATCGTACGTCATGCTTGGATACGGAGGATGATCCGGGTGATGATAATATTATCTTATATCTGTTGATTCTCTTGACGTCATCTTAACGCTCCGATTTGATTATATCATTCGAATATAATCCATAATTCGCGAGCGTGTAATATATCATGTATATTCGAACAATACCGACAAATCTCGAAGATGGTATACGACAAATTTATCCGACAAGCATATATATATATATATATACATATATATATAATTTTTATAAAAAATTATCCAATTATAAAAAATCAAGCGATTCAACCAATTAATTAATTGACAATTATATCGAATCATTATAATTATACAAAAAATTCTTACGGCTCTTCTCATCGATCGTTTAATCGCCATACGTCGAAGCAGATCGAGTTTTGTCGGTGATGTGTTATTCGAGGGAAAGTGCGAAAAGAGATCAATACATATCAATTAATCACTTATCGCTGATCAATACAATTAATATGCTAGTTGATACGAGCGATCAATTTTTTCGATTGAAATTAATAATTTGCATTGGACATATCCCTGAAAGGTACGAGTGCTATTTGTCACAAGTAAAAGATTAACGCGTTAGCTGCTAGTATCTATACGTTACGATCAATAATCAATCGCTCCTTTCGCAAGCATTCCCTTCGATAAATAGTCTTAAGTCAATAAAACAATATAGGTATAACGATACATATACACATATTATGATATAAACCTCTGTCTTCCAAGTGCATATTAAATATAAAGTTTCGTGTGTACATATAAGATATCATATATGACGCAAAGATCGTTTTCAGAACAAAGTATAAAGTATATATATATATATAATACAATTATTATCGATATTGTCAATTCGCAATTAGGGTCTGCAGTGTCGATTATGTCCTTGCGCAACAGTTTCGAAGTAAATTGAATCTCTATCGCAAGTCCCAAAAATTATGATTACAAACTTTAGGGATTGAAACGTTCGTAGGACCCGCATGATTGTATGATTTTCATGTAAGCGACAGAAAATAATTTTTATTCGAACCTCGCTACGACCCGTAAATCACGGTTGAGGATCGATCGTTGATATATATATTTTTTTCTTTAAATTTTACCAAATCGACGCGAAATTACCGACGGCATAATTTATTGTGAAAATTGATGATCTATTGTGTGGCCAAGATGACGCATTGTCATTGCCTAGCCCGTTTGCTGTATACCGTTACGTGTCGTTTTAACGCTAGGAACATATGAAGATCGATAAGAGATACAATTTTAGTATAGCGTACTAATTACGATGCATATCATATATATAATATATAATATACATATATTATATATATATATATTGAAGTTATATTATGTCGATGAAAATAAAGGCTGTTATACAAGTTCATTAATAACGTTTCATTGTTTTTTTTTTTTATGTCTAACTACTGTACTCGGCGTCATTTCAAAAATCATGTCCATATGCGGCATTAGGACGCACGTGGATTAAATGTATTATGTGACGTAGAGAGACAAGATGGTCGCTTTTACAGAAGACAGATGTATAGTTATACCTGATAGAGGTAAAATCCCCAGACAACGTAATAATTCGAAAATGCGGCCCTGGAAGGGCGTGAAAAGTACAGTCAAGCAGGCTTATCCCTAAGAACCCTACGCCCTTTGCGCAACGCGTGTACCTACATTGTCAATGGCTTATTGTCGCGTCCATTGAAATAGCATTAACAATAGCTGCCAGGACCAATCACATTGTCCATAGCAGCATCCTGCCCTCGTGGGCCGTATGCAAGTAGTCGAAAGATCGTCAATGGAACAGAATGATTTTTTCTTCCATGTCCTTATCCCCACCACGTAATCTGAAATCTGTGTAAATTTCGAAAACTCGAAAATCTCGTAAACCGGAAACAATTATATTTCGTGAGATTTCAGTGTTGCCCGATGTAAAAATTCTCAGGGTATAATATATATATATATATACATATATATAAAAATCACAATAAAGCCAATTGCTTTCTTTAACGAATCAGCGTCGACTAATTGGATGCTGTATAATTAAATCTCGGATCGAGGGGTTGTTTATTAACGGTAGGTTTATGCGGGTGGAATAAGTTATATTCCTGGACAGGAGACGTACTACGTGTATATATATATATATATATATATGTATATAGCTGGTATAACTACAGTGAGGTTATGGTGCTACGTCGTGGAGTGTGGCACGGTGTCCAGTGACTCCCATGTCGGCTTGTTATCCGGACCGCCCCGTCGTTATCTGCAATTACCCCAAAACAGCCCCTAGTTTATAAATTATAGGCCACCCCCTCCGTTATGCTCAAGCCGCGTTACATCTGTCATCAAACGCAGCCAATTACATTCAATTACCCACGAGTTCAAGGGGTATCAACGTTATTAGTATGAAGAAGGGGATGCTTCTTTTTATGCCATTTTACTTTACCTCCCTTTTAAAGCGCCTTATTTAACCCTGCAACAAAGTTACACAATGTTTATACCGGTATCCTTAATCTGTACTTTACACCTCGTTCAAGCTCTACTTTACCTACAGTCTGCTCAAGCGTTAAGGTCGTTTCCAATGGCTGCACAAAGAGTCCCGGCTACCTGAATGCCTGCTGTCCATCAACCCCTAATATTATGTATCATAACGATTTCGTCGACCTTGCGGTCTTGAGTGTTTTCACGGCTATGGGACACCCTAGGTATATCTATTTACACGCTACTTTAACAAATAGGTGTAATTACCTGTTGAGTCTATTCGCTAAGAAATCATCGGCGTTCAATAGTCAAGCAAATTTTTAACATGAAAATTAACGATGCCCGATGAATTTCAATTCAACGGATGCTGCTGCGACGACTGGAGCTCAGGGTGAGTTCTCAGAGTTTCTATAAATACATCTCCGGGAGATGTGACGTGATAATTATTTAATTCCCACAGCATAGCTGGGTATGTCGTCTCTTGATAAGCTGATAAAACCGTGATGTCCTTGAGGAGTTTGCGTCGTCAGCGCGAAGAGCGTCGTGCCAGCGATTCTTCTGGCGCATTAATGTCATCACCGGAGCAAGAGGTGCAAAGAAATTTCTTGCGGTGCACAGTGTGAATTTTCTAAAAAAAAAAAATATATTAGTAAACGATCACAACCAATTTCACGGATACAATTTAATTAAGTAAATCTTGTATAAAGCATGGACAATTTCATCCCTTGAAAACGACCCTATCGTTTTGAAGCGCATACGTAGGTGCAAGGGTGGGGTGTGAGAGAGAAAGGGGGGAGGGCTTGAACATGTCTACCACCTACCAACGTACGTACCTATATATCTGTCTATTGGGGTGCCTCGGGGTGCCGGATACAATGATGTAACGCGAAACCTGCTAAATCCCTCCCCATCTACCCTTGTCGCAACTCACGGTTACGAGGTACAGGCGTTACACGACCGAGCATAAACCAAGAGGCGATTTTCATTTAGGGATCTTCTGAGCTAAGCCTCGAAGGTAACGCTCTTCATGAAATAATTTGCGCAAAGCTATGTCTCGTGAATTATTAACGTTCCTTGGGAAAAAAAAAAAAAAAATTTGAAAAAATTTTTCGTACCAAAAATTAATCAACCCTTGGAAATAAAAATATTACATGTAAAAAAAAATTTTTTCTTTTGCACATTTTTACTCACACAATCCATACTCTTCATTCCGCGTATGCATTCCCGTACCGCGACAGGGGATGTTAACTCTTTATGATCGTTAAAATGGAGACGAAAAAATTATAGCAAATGACACCCTAGAAATCGTAGGCATATTACGGGCTTAGAATTCAAAGACCGGTGCTTCGACATAAGTATATACACACGCTTAGCTACGGTATTATTGAAGGGTATATATACACGTGCGTTATACAGGGTGTCCCCATAGTACGTATGGGGTGGTAGGTACGATTGTCAATTGTGGCTGGGGAGTGTTGCAGGGAGGGTAGAAAACTAGAAAGAGCTAGTCGAGTGGTAAAGAGAGTTCATAATAATGTTGAGCTCAGTAGCGTTCAGATGCTCTTTTCAAGAGAGCGACCCTCGACACGACGGCAGGCATTCAAGTGTCGTCCCGCTTTGTAATGCCTTTTAATGCCTCCCTGTCATTATTACTAAAGATCCGGAACATATTGTCAGAGTGGCACTCGAGGATCCACGTATACCCAACGTCAAGAGCACAGATCGAGATTGGTACGCGGATGCTGCTGAGATGACGTTTCAGCACGTAAAATTCTAGAAAGGAGCCAAACAAGAAACTGACAATTGGTACAAATAAATTGGTAAGATTCTTACGTGAAATAATAAATAAAAGGGCACGTAAATTTTTCATGGGCAGAAATGATTTATAAATGGCATGACACGAGGACTTACCTAGTGTCCATCATCCAAGTCAGCGAAACCTGATCTTCCGTAGGAGACCTGCGTCTAACGTTCTCCCACAAAACTCACCTGACACACAGAATTACTGACAAGGGAACTTGGAGTCGTTTCTGTGTCGTACGTACAGAGGCTATTTTTTTTTAGTGAAAAATATGGAAATATTTTGGCCTTGTGTTGTCTTAGCCTAGAATTTTCGTAAATAGCGTTAACGACGAAATGACATAACCTACAACGACACATGGCCGACCATCGGTCCATTAACTGCGACCAGTCATATCCTAATAAGCAACCTAAGCGACACCCTTCACGACGTATCTATCAAGGATCGTTCATAATTGGCGACGCAACCATATTGCCTGTCCTATCCTTATGGCTATGTGGTATAGGACGTTTTGTGTATATGGTGTATACATACCTAAGAGCATAAGGGTTGCCATCGCGGCTCTTGCTACACCGCACATGTTGGCTTTTCCAACCCCAATAATAATTAGCCTTGCCATAAATCTCAGAGACTCCGTAGGGAGAAAAGGGATGATGGCCACTCTTCTTCCTTCTGCTTCGTGCATTTTTTTATCGTCCTTTTCACGAAACTGGAATGCGGCATTATTCATTATTACGTCGATCCGTGTAAATCAATCATCTCCGAGCACATACATCTTCTTGGAAGATCAAAAAGTCTCGGTGCGAACTGGACCGTTTCGAGTAAGATCGCGTGTCCCGGTCTTTAAGAGTTATCTGAAAAATTTGAAAAATTTTCAAAAAACAAAAAATTTTTTTCCAACCATGGCACCGTTTCCACTTTTTCCATATGCCATTTCTTACTGGAGGCTTTATCATTGAAATGCGACATCCCCGTGAGTGATTATTAAGGGTTGAGGGAGAAATAGATTTCCGCGACAGCTTCCGTCCCTCCAACGTCGCAGGGAAGGAAACTGGTCGTGGTAAAACAACCAGACTGGATGGAGATAAGTAGAGGAAGTATCACGTAACTAAGGAAGAGAAGGAAGAAATGGAAAGGGAAAGGAAGGGATGCGGATCAGCATTCACCCTACTCGTACGGTTATCTGTCTGGCAACGCGTACGTATCTACTTCGCGTGCTGCTCGTGCGTGGATGCGTATGTGCAACACGATTCCTTGCGGCTGGTTTTCATCGAATTACTATGGTATTTTTGGCTCGTTGGATGGTTTTTTTTTTTCCCCTATATTTCTTAAACGAGAATAGAGGCGACTCGAAAGATTGTCCAGGTTATGGACTGGGACTTCATTTTTTCTTGTCATAGACATTTTTCAATTTCTACCAAAAAATTCCCACGAGCACACGTCGGCTGGTGTATAAATCTATTAAGAGTATCAGAATAATACAGGGGACGATTCTGATTAGATCAAAGGATATTGGTCCCCCCCCCCCCCCCCCTAAAGCCTCTAGTAATACTGGTACGACAGAACAAATCTGTTATCAAACTAAATACCTGTAACGATTACGAATAGAAGAATTCTTCGGCATATCCGCCATATTGTTGTTTCCTTGTTAATAATATTTCTATCAACGTGATCTGCAATAGAGAAAAATATTTTAATTACAAATACAAAGTTACTAGACTATTCAATTAATTTATCGACAATATATCATTGCGTCTTCATCCACCCTAGTACCATTAGACATACAGGGTGCACAAACGCGAAGACACGTTTCCCCTTAAAAGAAGCTATCGAATCACAGGGCGCATCTAACTAACCGTGTAATCGACAATTTCGTCCCAGTACGAAGTACACGCACCCTGTTAATTTTCAAGCTAAACTAGAGAGCGTGCAGCAGGAGCATCCCCTCAAATGACCGTTATTACGAGCTATTATTTTTCGCTGCCACTCAAAGGATCACAATTAGAAAGACACAACGACAGACAATTCCAGTATCATCGGCGAGCATCGACGTTAGACAAAGGATCTTTTAAATTCCAACGACAAGGCCTTACTCGCAGCATCGAGAGATAAGTATTTTTAGGGTCATAACGCGTCGCTGCACCAATATTCCTCCCGTCAGCAAAGGATACAACAATCGCATTTTCAATCTCTGAATGCTTCCACCGACACGGAACCCAGCATAAAATGGCCAGTGACACATAAAGAGCATATTTCAGAGCATTAGAGACGACCAGCCCCATAACAACTAAGCTACCTGTGTTCACGCCTGTTCGGTTCGTGACAAAAATCTCAGGACCGATCAGGGATCGTACGCTAATGGGGAAATAACCAGCGGATTACGTACCCTAATCCTGATCCCGATTCAAACCTATTGATGCCGATTTTCCAGCAAACCTCACTCTCACCGTCTCCTATGTTTTGCGTTGTCCAATTTTACGGCTCGTCTGTTCCTACATTCACCGCCCAACCGGTAACACCGCGACCGTACGTACCGACCGAGTGCGACGCGCTACGTCAATTCCAACCTGTAAACAAACACGATATTTTTACACCTGCGTCGCGTGGCTACTTATTGGAATGTAATTTTCTAATTATACTCACAGGGGGCTTGACTCCTGTAAATAATACCTGACTCGATCGTCCGTAACCTGCACCTACGCGAAGATAGCAGCTATCTCGAACAGAAGGTGTCTAATGTCGGCCACCTACAAGTCTTTTGCCCGTAGCGTCTACACGCTTGTTGGCTATCGGTACGACGCTTATTGTTTTCGACATTAATTTTATTCCCGTCCTGTGACACTCATAACAAAGAAATGCGATAGGCACTGCGCGTCCGATTGATTGCAGACGATAACTGTCTGGTTGGCTTTGTCGTCTGCTCGATTATGATAATCATCGAAGGTACGGCGGGAAATTTGAATTGAAATTTTTTCTTTTTCTTTTTACTATTACCTTCAGAATCGTACTAGCAATTTCAATGAAACACGCGCGATACGTGCCTCGAAGGATTGCGCATTGATTTTACATGGATTTCGACTGAAGATGCCAGCACGAATTTTGCACAGAGCCATTTTGGAATGCAATTAAACGCACTACAGTGAAACGCGACACTCCACTCTGCTCGTTGGCTCATGTCTATATATATATATATATATATATATATATATATATGCGTATATACACGAATACCTAGGTATCACAGGTGCCAACAGTAGATTCGTACGAAATGTGTATTTTCGAATAAATTTTTTTCAATATCAAACTTAGTACTATTCGAGTATAGATTGTAATTTAAAAACGTAAAATTATTACGGTACGACGAAAATCGTTTCATAAGACTGTAATAAAGTCTTGTTCCACGCTGGTAGCGATGTTTTGAAAAATTCAAGAGAACAAATTAAAGCGCGCCGTATAAAGGCAGAACGATAAAGAAGCGCCAGAGAGGAATCCTGATCGCTTTGATAAGAAGGTCGGTACGAAGTCCCTGTCCTCAGCGTCCCGAAGGAGGGTGCAAAGAGGAAGAGGGAAAATGGCGGCGTGGCGGTAATACGACGCCAAATCGAAGGAGACGCCATCGCAAAACGAGGCGCCGCCCCTCTATCATTGGGTCTTGACTTTGCTACCTTGATGTCCTCCGTCTGAACATCTGTATACTCGTTATGGAAAAGTAGATTACGATTATCCTCATTCCGGGAAGACAGACGCGCTCGAACCTCCCGGTCGTTGCCCATTGAAGTTCCTCGTAACGGAAATTGGGAAAACCAGCAGCTTGCGTCAAGATCGAATAAAAAAATAAAATTAAAAGATATATATATATATATATATATATATATATATACACAGCTGTAAAAGAATGACTAAATACAAGAAAAAAAGTGTCTAGAGGAATAAGGATAACGACGACCTTGCACGTCAAAGAGACTCGTCAGTCACTGGCAACCGGTCGTCACACCGTCATGCTGCGTAACAGTCTCAGGCAGATGATGGCAATTAGTCATGTAAAGGCGGAGTAGATTCAAAGGATTGGCAAGGCGTGGCTGAACCTCCAAATGGTACAGCGGCAGTCGGTGAGTCTGTTGCCGAAAGACATCATCTCTCAAAAGTCCAACAATTTTCATTGATCTACGTAATACCGGACTTGTTGCTACCCGAGATTCTGCATGCGTGCTTCGCTATTTTGGGGATGAAAAAGAAAAAAAAAAAAAAAAAAATGACGCAAATCAAAAGTGCAGACTACACAGGAAATACGATTTTTTTCATTGGCACCAAAGGCGCCTCCACGTTTAACGGTAAAGTTGGTAAATACGTATTTTGAAAATTTTCACTCAACCAGCAACTGGTTGTATGGGAAATATGCCTGTATGCTGTTGTTGTAAAATTAGTCGGACAGGACGCGAAGATATTAACCGTGCGATTGTAGAATCACAACAGCACGGTGTATGGTAACGTTGATACTTTTCGTTTCCGGTGTTTATTGATCACCGTGTATAACGATTCATGGGCTTGCTGCTGTCTTAACGCGAATAGGACAATTACGGCTACACGCGGTTTTCCAATCCCATGTCAAAAGTGTTTTCAAGGATTTTGGTTTTACGAAGATTCACCCTGTGCCAATACAGCCTTACAGACCAGAGATGCTTCTCCTTCTTACCATCAACGTTGACCAAAGGGTTCGTCAACCTTGTGATCCCTGAATGTAAAAAATTCAAAAACGCGTTAAAGGATCTCAGCATTGAAAATACAAGTAACCGTATTAAAATATACATCATGGTCGACGAGATCCATGCCTTAGGTAATAAATCGTAATACTTGTATAAAAAAATAATATCCATAAGCCTCAATAAATTACATCCTAAAACAACAATAGGTGCATAACAACTTTTCTGTCTCAGTCACTAATTCGCTTATCAATAATTAATATGCATTGACGATCCTTAAAAAAAATTATTATAAAATAAAAAAAAAAGTTCTCAAAATTTCCCATTCGCTATTCCAAGCTGCGATATTACCAGACCTGGTACTGCCGCATGCGGCAGGTGAAGCTCGTGGTGGATGCTGTGGGATGCTGAAGGTACCAGCAGAGATTTGACGAAGGATTGGGGGTTGCACCGCCCTCCGTGTCAGCCAATGGGACTGCACTGTATCACGCCTCGCGACCAATCAACGTCCTGCTGGCCTGAGCAGAGCCACTCTGCATGTCGAGCGGCGTTAAAGCTGGCGTACGCCAAAAAAAAAGAAAACCATACTGCTTCTGCATTGCATTACGAGGCGGGTAGTGTTCGCTTACTAACTTGGTGACTTGGTCACTCAGTGAGTGTGCCTCGGTCTAAGGAGCCCCTGATACTGCTGCGTAGTTGCATAATTCACGGATGCGACCATTGCGTGGCTTAAGACAGTTTGGTATCGGTAACCGTCGCACCGATACAGATCAGACGGAAGTTACGCAGGACACGTAGTACAGAAATGACTTGATAATGGGTCGTCATCAGGATCGAGAATGATATATAATCGACGACATAGTGAATTACGAGAGTGTATCGAGGGATATACGAAAAAGGTGAAAAAGAATAGTGACAACTTCCGCTAATGGATATTGGATTTTTTTGTGATTTTTCTTTCATCAAATAAAATTTTCAAATCGAACGCGATCATCCAATTCGAAGAGAACGGGAATGGTGATATTGTTGATTCTCAGTCAAATGTTTGATCGTCGGATAGTGATTTTGATAGGTGCGAACAGGCACGAGATGATTTGTTAGATCGGGCGATGAGCAGGGTTGAGAATAAATAAAATTGACAAAGTGTAATTTCGAAGAGCTGTATAACATTTCTTTACGAGTAGACAAACGAGTGCAATAATTTACGATGGACCATTAAGAATTATTATGGATAAGAGTGAATAGAGTTACGGGCGTAAATAAGAGGATTGATTTGTGAATAAAAAGTGTCGTTACGGTGAATGAATACAGTGTGGACTATTGTGTAAAAGTCGAGCGACCGAGTAACAACAAACGTATCGGTTAAAGAGCGGAAGCTAAGTGTCTAGAATATTTATAATCAATTAAACGAGATACGATTAGGTATCGAATGAATGATATAATCAAAATGACGGAATACTAATCGGTGTCAACAAGTTTTTTTGAGAAAAAAAATTTTCGTTTAAACTGACATTTTTTTTTTAACAATCTCAAGTCAATATTGACGACTTTTTCATGGTTCGTGAAAACCTGTCAGTCTAAGGATGTCTGACAGTTCGGATCAACTGTCATCACCTAGTAGCGACTGTAATAGTCAAATGGGTGCAGTGCACCGCAACGTAGGTTCATCAGGACCTTATAACGGATCGCCGATGACGAGTTTACCGATTAATCATCATCCCCATACGCAAAACTTAACACCGACGTCGACCGGAAGTCCGCAGTATCCTCAGGAGCTGAATAGCTGCAACCCAGCAAACGTAGCTCAAAATATTGGAAACCTGACAGGACTTTCTCTGGGTACAAACAGCAGTAATTTCACCCCCGAGCAGATATCCTGCATGTGCGAGGCATTGTCGCAAAGTCAAGATATCGAAAAGCTCACGAGGTAAGTAACGTTATTGAAAGAAATTTTAAGAAATGTCAAAAAAAAAAATCAAAATTAGCGTTTTTTAATAAAACAAACATCATCTTGAATTCAACGTGGAACAACGTACCGTAGGTTAAAGGTCGTGATTCTTTATCCGTCCCCAGGTTCCTCTGGTCTCTACCACCTGGTGAGCTTCTACGGGGTGGCGAAAGTGTTCTAATGGCCAGAGCAGCCGTAGCATTTCATAGAGGTGCCTACCACGAGTTATACTCCATTCTAGAAAGTCATCCTTTCTCACCTCGTCGTCATCCCGAGCTCCAGCAGATGTGGTTCAAGTCGCATTACCGCGAGGCTGAGAAGATACGAGGTCGTCCACTGGGTGCCGTGGACAAGTATCGTCTAAGAAAGAAGTACCCCTTGCCAAAGACAATCTGGGACGGCGAGGAGACCGTGTACTGCTTCAAGGAAAGATCTAGAAATGCGTTAAAGGAGTGTTACATGAGAAACAGATATCCGACGCCGGACGAGAAGAAGAATTTAGCCAAGAAAACAGGACTTACGTTGACCCAGGTATCGAATTGGTTCAAGAACCGTCGGCAAAGGGACCGTACGCCTCAGACGAGATCGTAAGTCCCATTTCACTTGTATCGCTAATTTTCAATTAATTATCAGACCCAACCTCGAAACTGTCTCTAACGACAGTAGCATTGAGTAGACTTAAGGCATAATGATATTTCGACGAGTTAACGCGAGGTCGATGATCGTCAGAGATATGTTAGCACTTGGCACGTCTCAAGTGTTTGCCACTACCCCAGGAGCCCAGTGGGACTCTCGCCGTATAGTTTTAGTTCTGGTGAAAAGGCCCAAAGTTACCCTTAAGGGGCAAAGATCGAATGGTCCGTTGTATGTGAGGCACGTGTGGCGACGGGGGGTCTCTTCTTTTTCCAAGGAGCAACAAGTGTTTCGACATGTGTCACACCCTCAAGTTCTTCAGGCACCTTGGAACGGGGAGACGTCACGTTAAATCATCCCCCGGTACGAGGGTTCGTGCGAATTATCAATGACGAATAACTTGGACACGAAGTTCGCTGTACGTCGAAGCTCCGTTTGCGATGCGTTTGTGCATCGGTCGTTTCGTGAGGATGCACGGTTCAGATTGAATTTCCCTAGGGATACTTTAGAGATATCAAACGGCAGTTGTTTTCGCGAGGAGACGAAAGAAAAATCTCTCAAAACAAAAGACATTCCACTGGCTTGTAATCGAGATACGTCATCGCCTCGCGAATGTGCGTTAACATTTTTTCTTATCTACCGTTCAAAATATAACGATGCACGAGACTTAGGGGACGAGCATGTATTTCTCGGTGCACGCGCGTAACCTTAGCCTCTCGTGCGCCGCCACGCGATTAACTCGTGTATTATTAGTAAATTCTTTGACACGCGAGAAAGTCACTAGCGAAAAACGCCTGAGACAATGCTGGACGCGTGTTCTCAGTTGTATTGCCACAACAAGAATCACGAATTTCGATAAGATTGCACCGAGCGTAAACACGAGACGCAGACTAAACCGTGCATTGACCTAAACGTATGCGATGGAAAAAAAAAAAAAAAAAAATTCTCTAGAAAAAATTATGCAAGAGTGAAACTATCAAAAATTAGTATAACGAAACGATACTTCTGAACAATGCCTAAATATTTGGTACTGTACGACGAAATGTGTTACTTGAGGATTATATGAATCGAGTCACGACGGCTTCGTATGCGAAAGGCAGCTTTCGTAGGAGCCATATGTATCGTCGTGCGTGTTGCGAAAGGAGAATAGAGAAGCGAACGTAGCGTTGTTATGGCTACGAGGGGGCACCGGTCACGGCGTCCAGGTCGACACACTCGAAATTTCCTTCATGGACCCGGGCACGGCAGTCGCTCACGTCACTGGAGTCTCTGTGACTGTTTCATTCGAATCTGAATTGGCTACCCAGGCGTCTCAACGGTTATAAAGAAAACGAAAAATTCCCTAGGAAATTAATTTTCTTCAAGATACTAGCAGAATCTTGGCCTTAAGCGTCATCCACAGTTACTCGTGACAGACGCATACTGGAGGTGCGAAAGGTTGGCGTAAGGCCTAGAAAAAGGAAACGCGACGCCCCATTACAGTTTT
Source organism: Syrista parreyssii (assembly GCA_030142615.1). NCBI lineage: Eukaryota > Metazoa > Arthropoda > Insecta > Hymenoptera > Cephidae > Syrista > Syrista parreyssii. Next base: position 609,742 of record JARQTG010000346.1, read on the forward strand.
ATAGCGTCGCTTCGGTTACGTCTCTCGTTTCACCATTGAGACCTTGGCACCACCAATAGTTTCCTATGGGGCGGATACTGGGACGCTTCGATCTATGCGTCTATGGGGATTCCGGTTTGCCTGAGAAGGACGAGGCCTCGTGAATGCTACCAATAGAATGGCATATATCAAATGGGGAGTGTGTGTATATACGTGTACTGTGTATGAGACTTGAGGATAAATCGGTATAATTTTATGGAAAGGTAAGGTGGGAGTAACGCGAGTTTCTCGGATTTAGGAACGCATCCATAAAACTAATGCCGTCGGCTACGGTAAAGGTCTTAGAAAACGAATGTGGTAAAGTGTGACGGGTCCGTGGGCGGGGCTGGTTACATATGGCGTATATACAGCATAGGGCCTTATGTATATATGGGACTTATGTACTCGTGTATTGCCTACATCCTCACGTGGAAGGCTACGGAAGTCTGACCCTAGTGGACGCGCTAAGAACAATGCAAGAAATGACCGTTCGGTCGCCGTCGCTTTTACATTCTTCTTCCAAGACACGAGTTGGGGCCTCTGAGATTCTTGGAACTAATGGGGACACATGTGGGCCTAGGAAACGAGAGCTAATTGTCAGGCGTCCGAAATTCCGTAGGATGTTTCGGAATTTTTTCGTACGTTCCTCAAACAATGAAAAGTGCCTCCATGCTTCTTTTATGGTGGGCACGTGTTGCGCGGGAAATTTAAAAAAGTAAAAAATGGTTTTTCTCTCCTTTTAAAACTTTGATACACTTTTCATTTGCCTTGAATTATCAACATTGCAGAGACATGCTGCCGCTAAATTGTCAAGGTACCAACAATGGAAATTCCGTCAACGGTTCTGTAAGCAGTGGCCAGGCCGGACATCAATCGTTACAATCAATCGATTCTGGAAGTCCAAACTTGGCAATGTCGCCGTTATCAACAATGGCGATGTCACCAGTAGGGATGAATCCTTGCAGCCCGATGGGGATGAGCCCCATGGGACCCCATCATCACGGATACGCTACTCCGGTTACGCCATCATCGGTTCACACTGCTCATCCGCATAATGGCGGTCTTAGTCCTATGAACGACGTAAAGGCTTTGTGCTACGGACGTGGAGTTTATGATAGTGGTAAAAAAAATTTTTTTTTTTGAAAAATTACCTTTACAAATTTACTATTAAAATATGTATATTCACGAGTCTCAATTCACTTCGCAGGGAAAGACGTGGAACAGAGTTCTGTCTATTACTCCAGTCATTCTAGTATGCATCATCAGTACTACCAACCGACTCATCATCAGATGATGACGGGATCCCACCATCATCATCATCATCATCATCATCAACAAGGAATGCCTACGGGTTACGAGATCATGCTACCACCGCCCCAACACTCTATGTGACCCATGGACTGCGATGGCGTCCACGAGGACCAGGTCGAAGGTCAATCCGCAGATGATGTCCTCGCGCGTATTCACGCCTTCGCTTGATTCATTGGCTTCTGCGTGATCCTGACCTAGAGAGTCAGCAGGACTTGCCAGTATTCAAGATGTCCTTTGATCCTTCATTTCGGATCATGTCGCACCGAGCCAAGCTCGTTAGCGCCTTCAGCAGAGAATGAAGAGAACTATGCTCTAGCAATAACATTCTCGGAACCGGTGTTTATGGAATCTCAAAGTCGTCGCGACGCAAGAGAATTTTCTTTAAAATTGTTCAAAAAACAAAAAGTATATACCCTTGCGAGGTCATATTTTAAATTTTGAGAATTTTTAAAGAGATGTCACACGAATGACTTCACAATCTATTGGTACTTTATTAGCGTTATCTGATATCATATATTTACATTATTGGGTGAAAACGCACCCATGTTTACCTCTGAGCCAATGGCTGCGCAAGAACTTGATGAAAAGATTGGGAGGAGCTAGAAACTGGTTTCTCCTCTGCACCCTCTTAGTCCTTCTATCCTGTTTAAGATGGCGCTCGTGTATGTATGTATGTATGTATGTAGAGAATCAGCTGTGTGATTGATCTTATGATAATGGCGGCAAATTTAAACAGAGTAATTTGATCTTTAATAAATACATATATTCTTCATTTTATATTAGCTCAGCAGTATTTAAAAGGACCTACAGAACAGATGTACTTTGAAGAGTTATTGATATGTGAATGACCAATGTTAAAAGTAGCATTGTAATTATAAAAAAAAAGGGACACTGATATTAGATAATCCAAACCTAATAAAATCTGCCGCTCAAAAATTTCTTGTTAGATAAAATCAGATGCATGGGTAAACGCGTTAGCTTAATTATCAGAAAAACATTTTTTTTCTTGTACTGCATACAATGATTATTGTATAGGACAATTAAGATGTACTATAATAATATAGCTGGTATATAACTTAACACTGTATATGATATTTGTTTTGGGAAAACATGCATCCTTATAAATTACTTCCTATTTGCCTCTAAAGTCATTTTGCGAATGAGGATGTTTGGGTAATTTGAAATATGCGATATGCAGTTTCTGTTGTATCAATTGGATGAATAATTAAGACGGAAAAAAAAATTCAATCATGAATGCAAAGTATATGGCACAATACGTATAGTGAATTTAAGGACAATTTTATGCAGATTTTTTTTACGTAAAGCCAAATGCTCTTAGATTGAATTGACTTTGATTAGGTAAAAAAAAGAAGGGGCGATTAAACGTACGTAACAGTATATAGTATCTCATTGCTTTCCTCACTTTGTATATAGGATTGTTGAGTTAAAAAGCAAAACTATTGAATATCTCAAGATTCTACTTAATCAAATTAAAAAAAAATATAATTCGTTATTTCATTTACGAGTATTTTCATTGAATTGCTCTGTATACGTATTAAACCTGTAGAAACAATTACTGCAAATGCGCTGTATAAATTTCGTTTAATCATGATAAATGGTGGAAGAATATAATGCAGTGACCTGTGGCTTGCCTTTTGGAATACAATTTTCTTTTCATTATTATATTACCGATTAAAATGAATTCTTTATCGAATTCAATCGCGACGGGTATTAAAAAAAAATGCGATCGATCTGTGCGCCACCTGGACGACGATAACAAAAGTTATACAGTATTCCGTAAAATTATGTATCCGGTATTAGATATTTCACCACCCAAGACTTACCCTCTGTCGGTAAATTCATAGTTTACGAGACGATGTTGATAACTTACCAACCGATAAAATGTTATTATCGTATGAGCAAATGTCACACAAGGTAAGTAGATTACGTCAATAATAAAATAAGGTCAAATAAAATAAATTGCCTGGGAGAATCTCAAAGTTCTCAAAAATTATTATAACGACACTATTGTCTACGTACTCTAACATTTCGTGACAGCGATTATAATAAACATGAAAAAGCTCCAATACGACGTATATCCATTTCACGTATCAACAATTTTATTTAGCCTTACTCTATTTAACATACAAGTCCTACATTCAAATATGAGGATATGATCGATATAACAAGGTACACCTAAGATAAACTTACGTTATTACCTCATAACAGAATCGCATGATATTACATATGCACAATGATAATTGAAGAAGGGATGATTTTACATACCAATAAAATGATGAACAGTCTGTCACGTTCCGAAATCCATTTCCAGCAGTATACGGCACAATAATTTAAGAAGTTTAGATAAGAATTTAATTATTCCGATTGATTCCACGAGAAATACATATTAATTATCGACACGCGTTTTCATACAGAGAGATCAATCTTTAAACTTGCCGATCAAATTAAAAAGAATAATTACATACCGATTTCTCAATACACCTATCGATTTCAGTAATACACTACACGGTTCAGAAGGATTACTCGTTACCAAGAATTAAATCACAATTAAATAATACATTTTACGAATTAAGTATTGGATTACCTAGAATCGGTATAAGTATAAACATTTTGAAAATTCACTTTATGAACACAAACATAAACGATCTGAGATCCAGTCGCGTCTAAGTTCACGATAATACTGAGGACTGATAAGAATAAAGGGACTGCGTATCGATACGTGCCTAACCGGTACTACGAAGCAAAACAAACATGGCGGCAACAGTCAGCACGAATCAAATCAGACTTGACGCCGCTAGTCGTATAAAGAACTATACGTTAAATATTTAAATAATTTAAAAAATAACCATGAAACTCATATTCACTTAATGTTTATTATTAAATCGTAATAATTAATATAACGATTAATCCTCTTATCAAGATACAATTCACGTAAAACAGAATATTTTGAAGTGATAGATTTTTGTTTCAAACAAATCAGCTCGAGAGAAAGGAAGTTCCTAGTTCAACAATGGCGGATTTTTTAAATATTATTTTCGCTGCAGGATTTGAGCAAGTCAAGGACTGACGCGTTTATTTTACAAATTCAAATATTTTCCAATGACACATTGAATTTCTTTATTGAGAACAAAAAAAACATTCGAACGCTAACGAGACAGTATCACGTTACGCGGGATGGTAACGGATTTTTGCAGATTCTGAAACGACTTATTTCTTTTCACTTTGCTACTCGTCTCATATCTTTTTTCCTTGTTTCTTGAAAGCGGCAGTTGAGTCCTTGGCTGACGACGGAATTAACATATCTATGTATATGTATGGTATCATCTTCAGCATCTTATCGATATAACTGACCGTAATAAATATTGTCTCGAATGTGTGCACGTATGAAATTTAACCTATACTTTATTCGACAATAAATATAGTATAGATATGTAAGTACGCGTTATCATATACGTATTAGAATCGCTATACGCTAGAATCTCGTGTCGTTTACATTTCGTAGGGTGTCACATTGAAAAAATATATGTTAATTTAAAGAGGACAATGATCTACATGCGTGATTCAATTACGTTATACATATAGGTACACGGATATGTGTAGAATATTTATTTATGTTCTCTCTCTCTTTCAAGTCCCTCACTCCACTCTGGTTTTCACTTAATTTTTATCTCTTGATCCACTCGTTCCTGCCTTTAAATTAATACAAAGAAAAAAAAAGAATAATTTCTCAAGTTTAAAAATGTACGGGAGACGTGCCACAAATGATTGGACAAATATGCGAAGCCTTGACACGGAATAATAGATGGCGCCACGTCTGTACGCCAAACACATTTTACACCTCGCAACTGATAGTTTAGAATTAAAATATGTACTGCGTGATTTCTAAACGTAATGATATGTATAAAAAGGGATATACTCTCTTTATAGACATCGTTGGAGGCTTTAACGAGAAGCTGGGTGACGTCATAGGTGCTAACAAGTTTAATAGGTTAGCGTTTTACGATGCTAGTGTATATATATATACATATATATATATATATATCGTTACGTACATATATATGCGTGTTTAATATGTTAACCAAAAATAAACTCACCTGCACGCAGTGAAGCTTCGAGACTTCTGCGAGAATTTCGTTGACACGAAAAATCTCACAGAAGTCTCATTCAGAGACATTTTGATTGCTAAGGTCAATTGTTTATTTCGTTGTTGACATTTCATTAGAATTTGACAAGACCTTGTGGATGCTTGTGTCGTTAGAAAGAATTTAACGATTAGGGGTATAGTTGGAAAAAAAATGATTAACAAAGAAAAATATAAATGTCAAAAATCATCGTTTGCGTCAAATAATGATTGCCTTGATTGGGTGACAAGGAGTTCGTCGTTGTATTTACAGTTTATCATTTTTTTTTTTTGATTTTACTTCTTCTCTTTTATCCAAGTTTCCGCTTCAATTCGTACAGCCGTAATAGCCAATATGTGCTAGGTAATGGCGCGATACACGTACGTGTATAAACTGGGTCGTTGGCTCTTGAGCTTTACACGTGAACGTAAAACGAGTAGTAGTATTATGATTTTTCTTTTTTAATATAAATATTACATGTCTCTCGCAACGAATTATTAATTAATTAGCCTATCGATTATACTAACTAAAGGCGGAACATAGGAACAGTCTAATAACACAGTTATTAATGATTATACTAAATCTTTAACGTAAACGGCTTGAACCACTTCTTCGCAATCTTGAGATATTCCAAACGGCAAGAGAATTCTCTGTGCGTCGAATAGCTTGAAAACTTCCTCCAGCAGTGTTACCAACTCCCGTGCGTACCGTTATGACGATTTTAAAAAAGTTTTGCGCGCGACTCCGCGTTGCTCGATCACAAAAATTGCAGTATCCAAGTAATCTCCGGTCCCAGGATATTCACAGGAAGTGAAAACAAAAAAAATATATATATATATTCTTTGAACCTTTTAGCATAAAGTAGCAATGAGTCTAGGTTTGAGAGATGGATGTGGTAAAACACGAGGAGGAGATATAAAATTTAAAGGACGAAAAAAATGAAAGCGTAAGTACGGAAAAAGAAACATCGAAGAAAAAAGAATTAAGTTAAAAAAGAAATATTCACGATACTAACGTACCAAGCAACGCGGAACTTGCGAATGAGGTAAACTTGACGTTTTCTTCAAAACTTCGTAAACGGCACTTTATACTTATTGACCCAGCAAAACTTAAATCTAGACGAGACAGCATAGCCACCGGAGTGCCACTATGCAACGTAGAACTGTACAAATATTTGTAGTAGCGAATCGGAGGTTACCCGTTAAAACTAAGCAAAAAAAAATAAAAGTAAAAAAATATAACTCAGTGACGCGTTCCTGGTCACTGGTTTCACATGATACAATTCTTGCATTATACGCGTTCAATTAGAAAAGCATTTACATACTGATGACATAGGGGAATCCCCGTCCGTCATATACCAACGCGCATCTACAATCGCGCATATAAATTTTCAAATGTTCTTCTCTACCCTCTGCTTTTTTACATAGAACCGTCTGCGACGTAATTTTCCGTGGGAATAGTCCCGCGTCAATGAGGTCCACATGAAAATTCTGGATGAAATGAGGCTGGCGTAAATGACTCGAGTTACGCGTGTCAATCTGACGGGGATTCCCCCTCGTTGATCCAGCATTTTTTTTCTTCTTTAAACCGAAATCTTTCAGGCGCAGATACTTTGACTCGTTCGTGGAATCGTTTTAGGATTTTTAGGATTAACATTTCTATCGAGCATTCACTTGACCTTTACGGATATCAAGTGGACGTAGTACCTTACGGCATTTGTATAAATTACTCGAAGGGTAAGGGTGAAAACGGAAGTACTGGATTCTTTAAAATAGTATTATCGACCGAGCGATAACAAACTAAAGGACATGGAAAAATTCTAATTCTTAGGTCAGTTCTAAAAATAGTACAATGAAAACGTTTTTTCGAGTCGTCACGGTACGCGAGTGGCTTTTGTTGGTTGAGAGAAAAACATGCGAGACCACCTATTGTTCCAACAGAACGTAAGAGAGAATAGATTTGAAAAATAACGGCTTTTCTCGGTACTCAGAGAGATGTTAAATTTTTATAGTACACGCGAGATGGCAATTATGGTCCAGAGATCAAAGATACTATCACTACTTTTACAGTGTTATCCACCTTTCTTTCTTTACTTGTTTCTTCTACGTACGTGCTACGGTAGGTATAAGCTAAGAGCTACGGGTTTGACATTAGTATTTATATATATAATATGTATAATCATATATACCTGTACTCATTTATAATAGTAAGACTAACTTTAGTCATAATTTACAGATTACGTGATATCAATTACTTTAAGGATTTTCTCACGTTTTTTTTTTAATTTTTTCTTTATATTTTTGCTCAAATCGTCACCTCTTCTTATTTATTGAGCCTCGCCCACGCGTGTTGTAAAATATGAATTGTACGATTTGAAATTTTAATGACACGTCTGATACGTCCATCGGTCGATGATATCAACGATTAACAAACTTTATTCACATTCACAACACGTAGAGCAACGCGTGAATAATACTGGACCTATTTAAGGTATTTATTTTTAGTGGGGTCACAAAGTCGGGGTTCAGGCTTAACTACCACTGCCCGTTATCATTCGATTTTTATATGCATTATATATATAGTTTTATTTCGAATTCCACAAAACGCTTTGCGTTTTTTGTCTGTGTCGTCGCACTTTACTCGAGTTTTGTTCAACCGTGCAAGGTACATTTAACAATCGCACTCCGCCTCAAGGTACCACAAGTCTAGAACAGTAATCGAATTCGTGTAGATATGATAATCGTAATTATTTGTATGATTACAATTGTTCGCGATGCTTCTCTCACTTTAATTTGATAATTTTCTCTTAATCCTCTCTCTTTCTCTACTCTCTCTGCTGCTTATGCAGACTCTATAAAGCAGCGGATCGCAAGGGTCTCTGCTAAGCTTCTTTTCCTGTTTTTGCACACGGTATAAAAAGGTATATTACACGCAAGAATTTGGATATTGGGATCGAGGATCATTTTTAAGAATTCCATTGATTATCAATCGCGATCTGCTATTTGTATATCGCGATACTAAATTCTCTGTGAAGCCTCAATTACATTTATATCTCCCAATAACGTAGGACGAGAAAACGTTAATATTGCCTACCTCACGTCCATCGAATATCCCGCGAATTCTAACGCAAATAATGGCGTCTGAACGATCGAGCCACATTTTCCGCTGGAATTTCAAATCAGGATCAGCTCGCGAATGAATGAATCCCATAATTGCGAGAGACCGCATCTACGCCATTGCTAGTTACTCCACACAGTGCGGGGCTTCGGAACCGTCGACCGGTCTAAGCTCGCAGAGTCTACTGCACGTAGAGGGCAGTGACTTGGAGGACTTCTCTTCTTTTTTTCTTTTTCCTTCCTTTTCTTCTTCCTCTTCTTTGTCTTATCGAATTTCAGAAAATCCCAGTATTTTACAGGCGTACAATTTTCTCACCCTGATGAACAGGAGTGTCGTAGGCCGGGACGCATTTGTAGTACTGAGGTGGGTAGGAGGCGTACGATGCCTCCGACGGAGACAGACGTCCGCGGAATCTGTGGCGCACGATATGAACTATCAGTATGATGCAGAGAACCGCCAGGACGATGCTGATTGTTATCAGGACCGCTTGCCAGTGTCTCGAGCTTGGATGAGATCCATCGGATTTATCAGAAACCTGAATCAGACATAAAGGAGGCATTACGATAGTATATATCGACATATAATCATATAACGTTATTTAACAATCTTGAGATTACTTCATATGCCAAAAATTCATGAAATTCCTACCATAATGGGACAAACTGGACAGCAAGCACCAGGTTCAGGAGGTAGCGGATTGCTACAAGCCACTGAGCACACGGTCTCCTTGCAACTGAGTCTTCCATTCGTGTCGCAGGTGCATGTCGTGCAGGAATTCGGATTCCAAGAGGAACCCTCGGGATGCGTGTCGTTCAGATGATCCACACAAGTCGCTCGGCAACGACATGTCTATTGGAATGAAAAGAGAAAGAGAGAAAATGAAAAAAAAGGATTGGTCGACAATTTTTCTTTCTTTTTTTTTCATTATCGGATTTTACCCCTTTCACTTCCTTTCAGCTTACCTGACAACCACGTTTGTTCGTTCTATATCCAAAGGGACATTTCTTCTTGCAATCCTTAACGGATGTGCATCCAGGCTGAACTTTGCACTCACAGAGAGTGCAGCCGTTCCCATCGACCGTATATCCATACTCGCAATGATCACAATTCAATGCCGGACACACTGTCTTTTCTCCAGTCTCGTCGGCGCTCTCAGGAACAATGTCACCCGCAGAAGAGTCTTGACAAGCGCAAACAGGACATCCACCCTCGTCGTGTTTGCGCTTGCAGTCAAGTTCGCAGTGCAAGAGGTTCGGGCAAACTTTATCCTGAGTACTCGTGCTGTCTGGTCCAGTCTGCAAACAGTAAGATACAGGGTCTATATACTGCGTACACCATATATATACATGCATGTACCATATACCTAAACCTCCCTATATTTTATGACTTGATTCTCAAGACCGTCCAAGGCACTAAAACGTCTTGTAATTCTTCAGAGACGTGTTAACCTCCAAGTGATAAGAATATCATATGATATTGCACCTTAGACAATGTATCCTATTGTACATGGTACATAGAGGGTGTCATAATTTTATAGAACTCGACATGATAATTCCTTAATCAACTATTCCGGTGGTATGCAATTACTTTGCATTACCTTTTCATTGCTGCAACTGCAAGTGGGACAGTTGTTAGAGTCCTTGACGTAGCCGTTGTCGCAGTGCAGTTCACAGTCCCTCAGAGGTTCGCATCTCTCGCGCAGGACGGGTACGGTACTGTGTGGTGGTATAGGGCAGTGACCACAGCATTCCCCAGGTGCCGCGGGCACGACGTTCTCGCAACTCTTGCACATCGTCGTCTGACAGGACGGGTTGCCTTCCTCACAGATACAGCTGGTGCACGAGTTTTCCTTCCAGCGTTCCCCGGATGCTCGTGTCTGACCTCTGCTGTCTCTGCACGTCCCATTGATGTGATCCTCGTCAACGTCCACGTACGATATGGACTCTGGAAATTTAAAGGACAGACAATTACTTCTGGTCATCAGAGGAGCTGGGGAGAAGGAGAGAAGCTGATCTGGATGGTCACTGATATTGCATGGATTAATTGTAGAGGCTGTACTACAGATGGAGCTCGGCTTAGGTCGTTAATGAGAACTGCAACCTGGATGGTCATAATTGCATTTACAAGTTAGACGTATTCTTAGTAGCTGATAATTAAACTAGCCTAATCTAAGGTGACTCAACAGTCTTAGGAAGCTAGATTGAATAATTATTCATATATGGATGATCTTCGTTTAGATACTGTCTTTAAGCTATTGAACTATGATCTGCTCCAACTATGGATACGTTTTTCCATATTCATTGAAATCTTCCTTCAATGTCTACATATCCAATTCATTATGAAATTCTAGACGTAAAGACGCTATGTGTCATCTATGTTACATTTAAGTTTTGCTCTCACAATAAGTAAATGGATAGTTCACGGTTGAGTTATGAGTCCAGGAAATGCTTTGTAATGGCCAACCTGAGGGCTTGCAGTTATAGAGTGGACAGCAACGGCCAGGTATTTCTGGTGATGCGGCTTGTACTTGGACTGGACGTTTTCCAGGTCTGCATTCGAAGGGTGGACAGGGTGAAACGCATTTACATTTTCCATCTTCAGAAATCACACTGTCCTCTGGGCACACGGTGGTTCCATATCCACCTAAAATGACAAATAAATAATTCATAATTAATTAAAGTCAGTCGCATGTGGAATACGTAAAAGAATAATTAATTGGTAATAAACACTTTGAGAGATTTAAATGCTACAAAATATTATATTTTCAGGACATTTCCTATTCCTATAGAAAGACCTTTGACAGGCTTTAACACGGCTTTTTCCAGTGATCCCCCATATATTTTTCTTTCCCTTCAATTTGTTCGAGCTCATCTTTTTTTTTTTTTTGGGATACCCTAACCCGATACGACTTGACGATAGAAATCGAACGCTTACCCCGATAGAAGCCTAAAGGGCTTCTGCGAAGCCACTCGAACACAGTGCACTCAATGAGGTACTAAGTGCGACCTGGCAACTTTCTCATGGACGAGAAAAATAAAAGACACTCTTTTCAGACACGGAAATAAATCATATTTACTCGTACTGATACTTATAGCCTGTAAAGCAAACAAAAGAGTGGACTCAAGTAACGAATTAGTAAAACTCTACCAGAAGGTAGTTGACTATGGTAAAACGATACGTGGGTAATTTTATAAGGATTTTCAAAATGTCTTTGATTATAATTCAAATTGTTGATCAAATTAACGAGCAAAGCGATTCGTGGAAATTTAGAGAAATCCTCGAAAATCTCCCGAGTCTCGTCGCTCTTGACGTCGTGAATATCAAAGGTTGCCATTACTTGTCTCACGTTTTAGTTGTGAGAAAAAGCGCCGAGCGGAAGATAAAAAAGAAAAGGGAAAAGACAAAAAATAGAACATCTTTTATCATTGAGACTTTTTCAGATGGCAAAGTTAGATAAGCGTTGGTAGTAATAACCTTGCTGGTTGGCAAAGGGGTGTTGCGCCAGACTGGGAATGTAGAAGCTACGTACGTAAATAAGAAGACAAAGGTCCTAATAACAATGGCTTTGGATGTGTGTGAACTCAAAGTAACTTCAATCTCTTGACAAAAGTATGGCCGATGGTGTAGGCACAGGCGATGGGACCATAAAATCCTTTGTGTACTAAGTTCATTTGACATGCAACAGTTACCGCCATCTTGGGCTCGACTAATGCAATCTTTTTTGTAAGCTTGTCGTTTCGTGTCTGCTAGGCGCTTAGTAGTACATAGTCTAGCAGTGTAGATGGCACTTTGTTAGCGCTTCCATACTGGCGTCTTGCCTGGTTGCCCCGTCTGCCATAGTCGCCATTGACATCGTTTATTTAGCGGTTTCGTGCGCTACGTTTACCTTCTATGGCGTGAATGTCGATAAGAGCCTTCTCCTGGGTTATGAATTGATAACAGGAAGAGAACGGAACACTTGCATATTGTAACGGGACGAGAGAGAGAGTGATGGAAGAACAGAAAGACAGGACGGTAGTCAGAGCGAAGAGTGAAATATGGCGAAGTGTTTTTCTTGACTCTTAAAAAAAAGTATGACAAAAGTGCCAACCATAAATGTGTAATGAAGTTGTGTTACGGTTATATCGAGAATCGATAAATATCGTGGTTATAAATTTAGATTTTTCATAAAATCATAATGCGACTATTACGTGCCAATAGCTCGTTAAGGACACCCCTGCACAGGAAGATATTAATATTATATCTCGTTAGGCCAGTTTGCAAATTAAGTAAAGTGACGTGAGCAGGTATATTGACCGGTCAAAAAATTGTGTCTGTTATACGGTGTATCACTCGTGCCACTGCGTGTAAGAGAAATATATCTGACATTTTAAAAGTATGAATATCGTATAAAAATCTGTAGCAATCTCGAATTTTAATTAAAATTTACATAGAAACCGATAGAATTCTATACTGGTACTTGGAATGACATACGCGTGACCATTCCAGTATGTACATATTGCATACAGTATCGGTTTATATCCACCCCTTGTATCCCTTATCCTGATGAAATTTCATTTTAACCATTCCGATTGTAAAGCCAAGTTAAAAAAAGCGGAATTTCCATTCTGGTAACGCACAATGAATGTGTTGTGAATTCGGAAATAAAATAAGCCAACTGTACAGGTAATATTTATATTTGTAAGATATAAAAATTTATTCCACCATTATGAAATATAGATATTTTTCAAAATACTTTACTGTTTCCTGTTTACCGAGACTTTGGCAAAACGAATCAGCACTCAGACTGACTCTTGAGTGAGTAAAGGAGAAAGAAATAAAAGAAACACATTTCTCAGGATTATTTTCTTCCGTATCCAATCAACAAGAAAGCAACAATTGTTCTTTCTGGATAAAATAACTCAAAAGTGCGTATCAAAAGAATTCAAGTAAAATGATAATTGGAGATTTTCAGTCTTCACGGCCAATACTTGTCCCCAGATCCAAAGCTCGTAGGTATCTTCAACTTAAAGAAGTATCTAACTCTATGTTACAGGGATGGTACCAGAGGGTTCATGAGTGTTCTATAGCACCTATATACTATTGGCTGTCGTCTCCTAACCCTCGTAAAACTGCCAATCGGGCTCTGATGCTGCCTGGGATAAAAGATTTACTAGCATCTATATGAGGAATTGTCGGAAAGTACCAAATGCCTTCGCGTGACTCAGACTTGTCCAACTTGTTACAATTTTTCTTCTGTTATTTCCCATCGATTTATTACAAAGTTTAAAGGGACTACGTTGAAATTACCTTAGGAACAAAATGGCTACCGGAAGCATTTAAATAGAGAAGTACAGTACACGAATATAGTTGACCTATGACTTTTAATTATCTATTTTTTTTTTTTTTTTTAGTAATTATAACTCCATACACCCCTGAAAACTTTTTTCGGATGACTTTAGTTGGCACTGCTGATATTATATATATATATATATTTCCATCAGCAAATTATACTTTGGACAAGTCAGCGGTGCTCAGGAAAGTGGAAGAACAAAGTAAGTTATAATCTGTGTAATGATTATCCAGACTCTCGAGTCCCTCAACTATTTAATCTTTAATCGGCTTGTCTGTGGCACGAATTAACCGTTGATGAGGGTAAGTTAAGATACCTCAACGAATGATCCTACCCTGAATTTCCTTTAGGAGTTTCTTCAAGGAATCAGGATCCTTTTTCATCCCCTTCCCTCCCTGACCCCACCGTTCACGATGGCTACTTGAGAATTTCAGATACCATCTTTGGATCTTTACGTCTGGTTTTTTTTCATCCCTCCACCCTCTCTCGCCACGTTTGCTTTTTTTAAGCTGTCAGTTCGAAAGCTCGAAATTAATTTAAAAAGTTAACCCCTATTACGCATCTGCATTTGCTCTCTGCACTCATTTCCATAAACAGCGCGGTTTTAACTTTTCTTGTAGCGCACCGGTGCAAAGTACCCATTAATACGGCGGGCAGGAACGTAATTTAAATTTTATCCTCGGCAACTAAACTCGCGTGTTGCTGCTACTGCGGGCTCTCACGGTTTATGGACGTTGTCCTGTTGTGCGAAACTCCTAGAAATTACTTGCCGTTCTTATTTTAATGTCATTCCGCAACATTTCTACCCTCGACGTTTTACCGCTTTCCCTGACTCACTCTCTCTCTCTCTCTCTCTTTTTATTGCTCCTCTCGCACGGTAACTCTGTAGGAAATCATGCGAAACTCATTTAACTTATGACAAACGTAAGTCCTCTGTTTCAGTGACCCTGAAACATCAATTAACGAAATGTTATCAGGAGACAGATTTAAAAAAATGTCTAACGAGATCGCAGGGACGGGTATAAAATCGTTAAATTAAAAATTATAATGTACGGGTAACGTGACGTAAGCTGCAAATAATCCAATCGAGAAAGACAAAAAGAGAGAGACACGAGCAGATAAAAAAATCAAAGATGCAATCCGATCAAAATTTATTAGTAACAGGAACCTCAAATATTCTCAAAAATAGTCTCGAGCTACAAGGGTGGTCTTTAAGGAGAGATTCTCTACATGAGATTTCTACGAGTCCTTTCGTACATACACGTGCCGTATATGTGTAAGATGAAAAGTTTCCGAGTATCCGGGAAATAGATGAAAAAAAAGGTGACATCCACAGAGACGTCGAAGGGTGGCGAACGCCGAACTCGAAGGGTGGATATAGGTGGCTAAGCGAGAATCAACTTTGATTTTCAGCGCCATTCGGGAGAATGGCATCCCCCTTTTTTTTATTGCCTACAGGAAGTCGGCAAATAGGATGCAAACCAGGGGGGGTGGACCGATTAACGAGCGTCGGTGAAAATGCGATTTTATCGGTGAGCGATTGAATCGTTTTCGCCCTTTCTTTTTCTTGTCTCTTCCTCTCCGTACAATTTTACGATGGTTTCGATCAAGAGAAAAGGTTAACTCGTTTATGCACACCCAGCGACACAGCGTCGTATTGCCAAGTGAGAGACTCGTGGCTACTAAAATGTTACGCAGGAGCCGACGGACGCCATTAATTCTTCGGTACCTTTGTCTATTTTTCCATACAGATGTCGCGACGAGCGACGTTCACGTCCCGACGCTTCGCCATATCCAACTGCGCGTCGTACCTTTGTATAATGTAGATTTATATATATTTTTCTTTTCCATGCTTTTCAGGGTGCCCTTTTACCAACGTATATCTACATTTGAATGACATCCGTGGTGGAAATTCACGAATGACATCTTCCAGAAGAAATACCTTAGTGGCTCAGTATTGTATCCGTACCATTTCCCCACTTGGTGATACATTCTCCCAAATAGACATCTCGCTCGTACCAAGTCTACAAGGTGCCAAAACTCACCAAGAGTTCTTTACTGAGGAGTAAGCGTATGTTCGACTTTTCCTTCAGTATCCTCTTGGGTCGCTGTTAAATTTCGAAGTGACAGTCGTACGGGAACATCATATCCAGAATGATTCCCAAGCGATGTTTACAGATAAAATTGACAGAGTTTATCGTGGATTGGGGAAGGAGAGGAGGTAAGAGGAGAAAGATAAAAAAAAAGGCAATCATAATTGCCCATAACGAAATCTTCCCTCAGATAGGAGAGGATAGGATACGTCGTTATCTTTGGCCAGCGCGAAGGGGCAAGTCTGAGGCAAAGACTACGGGAGGGAAACTGGAAAAGGAGGTAAAGATGAGAAGATGGGTAAAGGGACTGGTGGCTTTTAGGAATCCAAGGAAAACTTTACCCGGAGTTCGCTCTTATCCAAATCGATATCCTCTATACCTAAAGTTTCACTACTTTAGTCCAGGAGTCCTCCTCGGGTAGCCAGAATTTTCTGTAGTTTTCTGTGTGTGTGTATATATATATATTAGCAAATATTATCCATTCCTACTATTGGTTGACATAGCTAGAAAGTCAGACGTCCATACCGATTTCTACTTCGGCAGCCATTTTCAGTA
This sequence comes from Syrista parreyssii, assembly GCA_030142615.1. Classification (NCBI taxonomy): domain Eukaryota; kingdom Metazoa; phylum Arthropoda; class Insecta; order Hymenoptera; family Cephidae; genus Syrista; species Syrista parreyssii. The sequence goes on from JARQTG010000346.1 coordinate 626,310, forward strand.
GCGTCTCAGTCCCAATCGACTATTGTGAACTGGTATTGCTTTGCTCTTGGCGCATCGAAACTTTTCCCGCTAGAAAATAAATTTGCTGCGCACCATCGACGTCCAAGATGACCTCGAGAGGTCGATGAGGTGAAAAGGAAGCGCGAAGAAGTTTTCCAGGCACTCGCGAAGATATTTCGATTTAGGGTCTCTAAGGTCTGTGTGTGTATATAGATATGAGATGAAAGGTAAAATGCGCAGGAAGTGAGGTTAGGTGAGCAGACAGAAGGTTATGGGTTCTTTGATCGAACCTACGAATAACGAAGGATGCTGGGTTTCTTTCTTATAAGGATAAGATGGCATCACGGGGAGCGACGGACGCAAAAGTGCTTCCCTTGAAATTTCAAATAATGAAACATCGCGGAAATGTATAACGTTTAAATATTTATCTCGTCCTTCCATCTCCTTGCTTTTCACACTCGCCTCTCCCACCTCCCACTAAATTCCTCTTGTCAAGAACCAACCCCTGAGAGTCACTCTTATACGACTCCTCCTCACCATCCCCTTCCATTATACCCACTTCCACTTTCCTGATGCTATGGGATTTTCTTCTCCCTCTTTCGCCAATGAATTCGTTTCGGGAAATGTGCTCCGGGAATTTCACCTTTCCACATGGAATTTCAGCGCGAGGCCGCAAAACACACACGAGTACCGGAAAACGGCTTTCGCGCCACGTTTTGCTACACCTGGAAATGGATATAGCTTTTTAGAGCGAAGGCACCGGTTAGATAGCCCGGGGAACAATGGAACCTAAGATTTCACGGGGTAGCGTAAGGGTTGATTTGCAAATTTCAATGTTAATTCCGTAAAAGCTTTTACGACTGGTTATTTTTTCTCTTTCTTCCGCGCCTCTCCGTTTCTACTTTTTATTCCATTTTTTTTTTCTTCAAATTTATTTTACCTTGGATTGCTATGTATTATATAGACTATTGTTTGTCTTTTCAGACTCGAGCGACAGTCGGTAAGTAGTCGTGTTACCGACGCGTTCCGATTGGCTTAATAAGAAAGTTGCCACTTTGACAGGATGACGTAGCGTCTCGTCGCTTAACGTAATGAGAAACGTCGATGCTTCCTAAGTATGAATAATGCATCTCGGTGCTCGCGGGACGTAGCTTTTGATCTTTTGTAACTCGTCGAATTTAGCTCAACAAGCTCGCGCGAATTCACCCTCAAAGACAACAACGACGACGACATTATTTTGCAGTGCCTTAACAAAACTCAATTTAACTTTTGACACCTGAACTACCCTCGGATCGACACAGGCTGTATATGACTTAGTAAAAAGCAATGCAGCTTACAGTCTCGCCAAACGTATTAACGTCACGTCATTCAAGGACAAAGTTAAAAAGAAATTCACACAAATTTTATAGCTCGGTTGCGTAAGCCAAGCAACCCCTATAACTCGTACTACCCTGATACCCTAATCAAATAACAACCTACGTATCTCTTACATTAAGTTATTACAGTCACAAAAATTCCCTGTACATTTTACGTGAAATACGGATTGTCGGAGTTGAGGTCCAAGCGGAACCAGTATAAAATGTAAATGACGCAATAAATTTCAAACATATGGTGTCGACCGCCACTAGTAGAATGGAAATGCTGGGCTATGGATAACCGAGTGTAAGTATCGAAGGCGAATAACGTAAAAGTATAAAAGATAAGTGTAGCAAGGGAAAGGGTTGGTCGTTTGGTAAGGGGTGGTTTCCCAGCAGACAGTAGAAGACGTAGCAAAGGTACGCCAAAACTTAGTGGTTGCCAGGCTGCGTCAGCTGCTGCTCCTCGGCTGGTAGCCTGGGCGATAGCTATTCCGTAGACATCACTGTAACAGAATGCGTCAGGTTGCCTTTATGTCTCTCCCTACCCCCCACCCAACCCCTTATACGCCAAAGTCATCCCTCCCGTTCACGTTCCTGGTTACGGCGACTGAACAATCGAGATTTCATATTGCAGTCTGCCGCGTTTCTCTCCCGAGCTCTTCGATCGTCGGATACGTTTGTTTTGCGCTTTCCACTTGGCGCCAACTTCAGAGCGGACTTTTGAAATCCGGGCCACACCGAATTCTCAGACTCTAGAGTAAAGTCAATAACGAAAAGGGATGATGTAATTAGAATGTCGATAACAATAATTATACTGAAGGTTAAGTGCGTTGGGGGGATGGTATTTAAGGGTTGTTCTTCCAGCTCGAGTACCTGGTATGAAATTATTTTATTTTCTTATCGAAAACGGTCGTTACCCCTGGAGGAAAGTCTTTCTGGAGGAAATCGATTTTGCTTGATGTTCAAGATGGGAGTGCAGCTCATATTGGACCATCCTTGCGGTACGACTAGGGTGGTGCTGATGTAAGTCGTTATATATTAGAAAATTTTATTCCTCCATTCCGTTCATAGAATATTAGCATCCCCAAAGATGGTACCGTTTCTGATACCTCACACGTACACTTCCGGTTCAAAATTTCCGATTCCTTGAGCAAGGTAGAAACCGGAAACGAGTTTAGCTAGGTGGAGCAGACAAGTGTAACCTGTTTTTTATGTTTTGTTAAATTCACAGGTTCACTGGATCAGGATCAGCGGGCTAAATTATTAGGAGCGGAGGACAGGCAATAAAAGGGGTTAGGACTGCTGGAACCCAAGATCAGTGAATTCAAGAATGAAAGCAATTCAATATATTGGGATTCCGCTCGATTTCAAAGCAGGGAGACGACTCGGAGAGTCAAAGAGAAATTTGAAATAGACAATTAAGTCCGTATCCACTGTATACAGACACAACCAATATACCCAGTTATTCAGGCCTACTGCGCCACTATGAAGATAGTCCCATAGTAATCAATAGATATCAAACGAACAGAACCATCTTCAGGTAGTACAACGCAGCCCTGAATAACCAGGGCGGATTGAATATAAATGAAAATACAAAAAGAGACAAAGATACATTGAGATCCTTTAAAGTCGAAAGGGTGCAGGAGATTAATTAACGACATAGATTACCAGGATCCTCCTTGCTCCTTTAAATCTCGGCAACTCGTACAAAATGGCCGACGAGTAACGAGCGATTGCGAGTATCCCTGGTCGAGATAAATGGCGGCAAAACTCACTACAGTGCCTATGTACGTGGAAGGGTGATGTATATTACACTTCGATGTATACAGATATACTTGACCCACGTGTATATAGGCTTTACACTATATACATATATACTTACTGTATATACACTATATAGTCAGACTCCAGACAAGATTTTAGCGAACCTGCTATTATTCATTTCTCGTCGACAGGGCTGAAGAGGGGGGATTGGCGGCCATTCTGCAGACGGAAGTGAATACGCCAGTACGACTAAGCTCTCTTTGAGATTACCTAGGAGGCTGCACGGAGTTATAAAATTGGTCCAGTGTGGATATAACGCGCATCCCTTGCTTTTTAATGATCTGTAATAGGACGTAATTACTTTATCGATTATCCAGTACGGAAGGAAGGTGGAGAAGTGGGTGGGAGGGAAGGGAAAAAAAGGATGGATATCCGTGACCTACCTTTTTCTTAAGGGATTACATACTGTGTGTCTTCAGATCGTATCTACGTACGGTATAGGAGATTTGTTCGTAGTACAAGACGGAGGTACCGCTTCCGTTTTGTGGTATTGTTTTTGCGAGAGAACCTCGTGGTTTGCTTTTCGGTACGTTGGACAACGTGATGTCTGAAGTTAACGAGACCCACGACTGTTGGAGTTAGGGCGACAGATGTCGGCAGTTTAGGAAAACCGGATGGAGGTACCGGCTTAATAGGATGTATGTAGCTACGTGGGGAACGGTAATCTTCACTGGCAGTAGCAACAGCGTGTCTTCCTTTTATGGATATATAAGCTGTAACGAAGGGTATAAGGAAATTTTGTGCAAATTTATTTGGCTTGCGGTTACTGAAAAAAAGGTCTGGTGTTTTTTTTTTTTTTTTCTATAGCAAAACGAAAGCAGTACGACTGTACGGTTTGACTGGTACTTTTTAGTTGAATCGACCTGTATATAATCCGAAACTTTAGCCCGGGGCTTTAATACTTGCATCGCGTTCGTCGAGTTTATCAAATACGTGTTTGCCATTTCAGGCAGACTGCGGAATCTGGTCGCTGCGTTGTGTCTACTGTGGAAATGCCGCGTCGGATGCACGACAGCTGCAATTGTACAGTCGCATCCTGATACAGGACCAACCGGTGACACGTTCAACTCTGTGAAAACTCGACGGATGAAACTTACTGTTATATAGATGAAAGGAGAGTTGCCGATAGAGATGAGAGATAGAAATGGTACATACAGCATCCTTCGAACAGGGTTGCCATCTTTCATCAAGCAGGTGTTCCTGATCGGTCCGTTTGGTCACGTGCTTTTTGAAAGTGTCTCAGGCTGGTGGCTATTTTAAGCAAACTGGTCCATGTCGATGATTAATTGGGATCTTTAAAGCATGGCTGCGAGTCGCCCCCCCCCCCTTTCCTACTCTCGTGAGATCAATCTATAAGAGAAAAGAGGAGAGGGTGATCGGTTTCTCTGTGGTCCAGATTTTCTGGTCGGCTTTGATTTCTCTTTGGGCAGCGTTTGGAATTCCGATGAAGGGAGGGAAACGGGGAGAAAAATGGCACGCGGTTGGAACGTCGAAGGGCTGACTTTTACCTATATGACTTCTATTTGGATCTCGTATATCGTATGGGAACGTGAATAAATTTGATCTCGTCCAATTTTCCTTTCTGGTAAATTGACGGTCTACGGTTCTACGCAACCGAGTCACGGTTGGGGGTTGGTTAGAAATGGAAGGCCGATTATCCTCTATCAAGACCCCATTACATTAGGAGCGCCATTTCGTTCCGTCTGCTTTCTTCTATTTTGCCTACATCCCACCTAAAGCGCGTTATCATCCATTTCCATCAATGGCTCCTCAGACTACACTGTACTATCGATCCCTACCCTGCGCCTTAGAAAAGAAGTAGAAAACCCACCCTAGACACATTTCATCCCTTAATAACCGTATTAGCCAGAATAAAAAACCATCAGTCTACATCACGAACTGATCCGCACCCTCAAAGCGAAGGGATGATAGGTCAAAATTATATCCCTGGGTCTGGGGGTAGCATGGCGTGAAATCACCAGACGGAAAAGGGATACCAGTATGTTAAAAAAAAAAAAATAATAAAAAAAACAAAGCCAAGAGATATCTTTAAAAAATTGCCAGTTGCATAAAGTCCATGTAGAAAACAGACCTCTGACGGTTTACCGCTGAAGGGGATGAAGTGCGCCGACATAATTAGGATTCAACACTGCGTTATGGCGCGAGGGTTAAAATATACCCCACGCGAGAATTTTCTCGGGGCCAAATTTTATTCTCTCTATTTTTTTCTCCAACCCCCTTCCTTCTTCCCTTCTCGCTACTTATACTCACCAACCCTTTCAGCCATTACTCTCACCACTCACTGTTTGCTTGACGATTCTTTCCAGGGTGCCTCATGTAAAAACCAGAACCCACAGGGTGCCCGGAGACTCTCGAATAATTATGCATTTTATACGTTAAATAAAGTACACGATGGTTCATCAAAAACTGGGCCGTTTACATTTCACGCTATGTACCAGCAGCACGTATCTGGCTCGAGCACTGATGTACAGAGAAAAAAGTGACCAGACTCGTCGAGCGTATCAAAAAGTTGATATGAAAAATAGTATTTAAACACCACATATATGAATTTTCATAATGAATCTCATAAAAATAATATTATCGATGTCCGACCTCAATTGCACAATACAAATATAACGAAGGTGCATAACGAACAAAATATATTCGTGCTACTGCCCGGGTAACTGCATTGATATTCCACTAGAGGTTTTATCGACGTCTCATTATGCGTTTGCCGCTACTTATAAAGGAGACGAAGGAAAATCAATATCGGGTAGAACGAACGAAGATTTTACGAATAAAATTTTACTGCCTCTTTCTCTTTACAATCATTCGCGAAGAGACCAAATAAATAAAGCTTGAAAATGAATAAAGAACGATAAAATTGCACGTTCGAAGTCAATAAACCGTCCAATGATTGGATGAGGAAAAAATTTACGCGTGGTAACTACGGTAAATGTACCGACTGAATTAGCTTGATGTCATTTTTTTCGACACAAATAGTCATCGATCAATCTTTTTACATTTGACTGTACCTACGGGTCCACTGTTGAAGCATCCACTGTCCAAATGTATAGAAAGAGAAGTAAGGGAGGTTTTTGCTTCGGTTCGTACTTCCAGTACAAAGGTAAGGGAGGGACATTTTGGTCATAGCTAAAAAAATTTTTTTTTTTATAAAATGAATGCCATGCGTATTCCAAAAGAGACAAAAAAGAGGGGATGATTTATTTTTTTAGTCAAACTTCCATTTCTATGTAGTCCCTGATTTTTCTACTGTGTCACCAAGTTGTCATGTATTTACTATTCGCTCGGTGCTTGAGAAGGGGTTGTCGGCGATACAAAAAAACCTGTCGGGGTAGTCCAGTGCTTTTCTATTGCCATTCATAAGCGAGAAAACAAAAAAGTCACGTTTTATCATCGACACGGTACGAAGGCCTTTATTTTGGCATCGATTGCCTCTAAGTTCGACAAGGTTGGTACTCGTGGAGTTATTAGGGTTTCCGTATTGAGTATTTTTGCGAACGTGCACCCTAATGCCAACACTACCGGTTGAGAGGATCCAGAAAAGCACTAGACATCAACGTGTCGCAGAATGAAGATTTATCGTGACTCAGCTACCAAAATTGTCACCCTTATAGGTCAATAAGGGTGGAAGTGTCGCGTGGGATAGCAGAAGCGATCTATACTCCACTTAATAGATATAACACGCCCAAATATAAAGTCAATATTGCGCAATGAGGGAATGATGATATTTATATTTCCAAGGGTGGAAACTACTGACACCCTTACAAAATTTCCCACCCTTGTATTCGGACACGTGTAAGCTACCTTTTAATAATACGTTTGCCAGCCCCAAGAAACCGTCAGGGACTTATGAATATCTTCGTGAAAGAACAGCGTGCATCATGGGTACGAAGTGACCCGGAGGTCGCTCCGTGACGTAGGGTGAATCCGTGACTTGCCTTAGGAGGAAGGAAGGGGTCGTAGGTCGTCAAGCTGAGTGTCATGAACTGAGAATCCTCGCCAAGTGGATAGACTCGAGTAAGAAGGAGAAGACGCGAGAGGATGGAGAGAATAAAAGAAAGAGGGTTGAAGTGTCGTATAGCGAGAAAAGAGAGAAAAAAAAAACTACCCTCAGATCCGTTATGACTGATAAAATGAAAATTTTTCCAACCCTAGTCACAATCTAGTCAGCCTTGTAAACGGAAATTCTATGTCGCATTGGCGGCTACAGTCTACACAAATAGGAATCGCAGCTCGATCAAAGATCTGGTCCATGGGATGCTGATAATTTTTTCTTCAATTTCAACGAGACAGGATCGTCGCTTAGAGTTAAGTGTATTATATAAGATGGACCTTGTTTAAATTTCATACACGTGGAAGATGCTGGGTGTAACGTCTACTGTACCGTTTCTAATACAACTACAGGTATAATTAAATGTGGCCAGACGTTAACTCCTGGCTATTAGCTTGTTTCTTGAGGGCGCGTTGTGCGTTGCCTTTGAAATCTTCTCCACTGGGTAGCTGCAGTCAAGATTTGACGAATTATCTCATAGCAATGATTATTATTATTAATATCGCAATTTAATAAGATTTTAGTAATACATTCTCAAAATATCTAACCATAATTCCATCTTTGAGAAATAGTGAAATTTGGGGTCAATTAGTTCACGTAAAAATACAAGGGTTAAGGGAGAAACGGTGTCAAGGGTCATTCGACGAATAATATTTGCTAGATAAGGCAGACCAATGTTACAGTTGAATACGTAAGGGATGAAAATTGAATTTCATATTTGTTGTAACGCTCGTATTCATTATAGACATAAGCGGAATGAATGGAATATATATATATATACACATGTATATCGTTATTTTTATCAAGCCGATAGAAAAAGTCCCGGTGTCGTCATATTCCGCTTCACAATATCGAAATAGCTTCAACCCAAATGGGATTCGATACCAACAATGATGGTTCCGTATAAATTTCACCACACTGATAGTAGAGGTCGACTGTAACGCAGTGATTAAAAAGTTCCAGTAACTGCATCGAATGAATTGATGCACCCATTAAATGATAATGATACTTAGAAATGGCCCAACTCAGGAGTCACCGTTACATAGGGGTAAGTGGATATAATTTGGACTAAACTGATAACAGAGGGTGAAACAGTGGTTAAAAATAATCACCGACTACATCGAATGCATTAAAGATGCATGTCCTCAATTCCACGGTAACAATACTTGAAATTGACCAAATCTACGAGAGTTCACCCCTTACCCAGGGGTAGTTCGCTAGTAAATTAACCATTATCCCCAAATACCCCTCATCGCGATAACGACGTAGTTCGATCAACCTGAACATAGGCACGTAGAGCACAGACTCGAGCGTGGGTTCTAAGCCAAGGTCAATTGCACAACGTAGTCAAAGGATGACGTCACAATATCCAAGTGAAAAATTGCCAAGACGCACCGTTATCAATAACTCCACATAAAATACCTATGCAACATCCAATACCAAGTAAGTTAACTATTTGATAAGGATACTCGATTCAAGAGAGAGGGGCTGCAGCAAGGGTGGAACTCAAACCGCAAGCCCTCAGCCGATAGAGAAGCTGTTCTAATTAACGAGAAGATTACGCGGAGTTCCACCAAGTCTAATGTGTTTACCCCGTTAGTCGAGGGTGGAACGATTCCAAGGGAGTCTCTGGATAGGGAAGGATGGATTAAAGCAGGATTTGATGTGTTTACTGTTTGCCGAGATAGTACGTTACTTACTGCGAACTACTACAGAAATTTGTCGGCTTCTCGTGGCGTGGGGGGATCAGTGTTTCGTTTACTTTGAGAGGGAGGCCAGGCGTGGTTTGCCCTAGGGGGTGGGACGGAGGGGGGAGGGCATGATACCTGTAGCGAAAATCAGTGACTGGAATAAATTAGTGTTAATTGGTAGCGGCTACCCTTCGTGTGTATGTGTAATGGGACGTGTGTGAGTGCGCGCACACAGACACGTGTGCAATATAATATAGAAAATAATATACGAAAATTTGGATGTTTTAATGAACAGTAAGGCTGTCGGGTGGCAAAATTTCGTTAGGTTACTAATTAGAACCAGAGGGGTTGGATAAGGCAGGTAGGTACTGACGGTGGACAGGGAGACAAGGAAGAGATTGTTACGTCATTGAAGACATTGACCGGGGAGGGGGTGAATGTGAATGTTGGCATCAGTAGGAAAGAGAGGGTTGGTTTTAAGGGAGTGGGTATGCCAAGTGGTAGGGGATGAAGGACTGGAAGGAGAGACTGAAGGACGTAGGCAAGCGAGTCCCGTAATTAAGGGATTTAATCAGGGAAGTTATCAGAGTCACCCCCCTCCGCCCCTCGTCGCCATCCCCACCATCCACCCTTCTCTCATCTGTGGCGGCAACAAACGTTCAAGGAAGCACCGAGGTTCTCCGAGTTCTGTTACGGCGTCGCGGAAATAATTAACTGTGTGCATTATGCTCGACGTATAATGTCTATACTCTGGGAACGACGCCGACGTCGTCTTATCTACCCCTGTCCGGCGTCTATCTGAAATCCTTCTATCCGTAGGACAGACAGGGGCGGCGGCACCCCTTAGCACAAGAAGAGCATCCCTTTATATGAGGATATCCTGTAAGAGGATCGAATTCGAGCGTCCGTTTAGCTACCCTTAATATAGGGGATGGTTTTTGACCGACGTAAAGTTAAGGGTGCATTTACATTGTTCTTATTACCATCCCATCCCTTGGCGTGCTTTAATATCGTGTTGAAAGTTAAATATAATTTTTTTTACCTTGTTTGTATTCAAATTCTCTCTCTCTTATCTAACCTTTTCCACCCTTATAATCTACCCCTTAGGTAAAATCTGTCGGGGCCAATAATCATCCGGGTATTTGAATCGTTCACGAACTACAGGATATTCGTACGTATCCCTACGGCGTCGATTTTAAGTCGGTATTAACCTAATTTCCTCTGCAAATCCAGTAGCGACGTCGTAGCGACTTTCAAGGAAAATCCAATTTGAATCGCTGCTACGTGTATGCGACTTGCCGTCGATGCCAATTGGCGATCCTTTGAAAATTTCTATTATAGGTACGTCTACAGCTTCGAGTACCACATCGGATCTTAGTCTCGTAAGAGAATTGAATCAAGTCGCAGCATAATCACTTATGAACGTAGGAAATGACATGTACCGTATATACGTGTATATCTATATATCCATCTGTATATCTATATATGCCAATATCATCTTATCAATAAACCATCCGTGTATTACAGTCACATCTAATCGCACGTTCATCTCTACATTATGACGTGATGTTACCCAATCTTCATAAAGATATACTTCGATAATATTTTCATGCTCCAATAAAGAACGAAACTTTTCGTTCCGTTGTATATATATATATATATATATATACACAGTCCACGTATCATTCAAATCAGATTACATATACGTTCCTTCTCAACGGCAGACACGACGCTAAGCAGCATCCCTGCGTGGATACGTTGCATCCGCAAAGTGGAAACACATTCGGAATCGATATCTCTTGCGAGTGCAGAGGATGAAGTATTGACTAGGATATGAAAAGGCATAGGGGTTTATGACGAGGACAGTACATTTCCAACAGAGATTTATTTGTGGACCAATATCGGCACAGCATCCCTGTACAGGCGTGGTTACATATATGTTACATTTTGATAGCATCGTTATGATAATTATTGTCAAGCATCAGAGATATGTATGTGCGTTCATGTGTAATACGTACTATAGAATATTAATATGGAAAATGCACAAATGGTACATAATCCCATATAACGTGCGAGCGACCTCAAAGTGCATCCTGGATGCAGTTATGTGCAGTTTGACGTCACTAGTCATACGGGAAACTACGATGACCCGTGTTCACTCGAGTTTTACTCTCACGCGTGATTTTTTTTTTTTTCTGTCAAAACGAACACTTCAACTTCAGACTCTTCCTCTAGCTCCTTATCTTAGATCTCTCGCTCCCTATTGATTTCGCATTACTTGTCTCCGTACAGGCTCTCTCGGAGCACGGTCACGTCTTCTCGTAAAGTCACATTGGGAACGATCTCCGAAGTCACCTCTTTCTTTATCGCTTTAACGTAATGGATAGGAGACAGTGATGCAAGAGTAAAAGGAGCCACAGGGAATCCGGTAAAGAGGACAGTTAATGTGCTTTCTCGATACCTTCGAGATGAATATATACAGATATATGTTAATGAGAAGAAGAAAAAAAAAAAAAAAAAAACCACTAATTAACAAAATGGTAGACGAGGCAGGATGTCTGAGACATCCAGACTGACTGCTTGTAAGATGAAGAATAAAATCGCCCGAGCATCCCCTGGCATAAGGAATTATGATTTTTATGTAAAAATTCATAGCTATGGTTATCGTTCATAGAAATGAATTAGTTGAGACGTACGAGGTTGGTAAGACATATCGGATGCTGTAGTATCAACTAGTATTGCTATAGTGAATAGTAGCATAGTACCAATGCTCAGACACTGTAGTATCTAATCTACGATACTCGGGTGATGTGACGTCACTCGTACGTCATATACTTCCTGTCTGATGCAATCAACTTGGTTGGATCATCTTGATGATCAAGTGGTACAATGCAGCATCAGATGCCACCTGGGAAATCATCTTATACAGATATCAACGTTCAATCATGACGTCATTACTTGTCCTTATTCCCGTGTTAATTTTATACTTGGACACTAGTCAAAAGTTAGCCCACTTTACGTTACACTAGGTATACATAAATTGTACGTATGACCCATTAGCGTATATATACATCACAGTGCACATGGACCTTAATTGACAGTCAAATTGACGCGTAGCGACCGTAGCTGTCATCCCAATGTAATTATATAGCGAAAGGAAGAATCTTCAGGTCCTGCGATAATCTCGTGACCTTTGCATTATTTATCGTGCCATTAGAGACCCTGTTGCGAATTAGAAGATCCTCTGCTTTCTCCATATATTATTTTTCTCATATCCATTACCAACTACCATTAGGAAATTTCTTTCTCGCGCCCTCCTTTCACGCTTTTAGTATTGTCAACATATGTCGACTGCCTTAGCTTTGGCTGGATTAATTCCACGTGATCATCCTGTACGTCACCACCCACGCACGAGGCTACATAGATGTTCCGTAGCAACGGTACATTTTTCCAAAGCAAAACGACTTCGTCAAAAGCAACGGATACCGTCTGCACGTAGAATGACGGTATTGGATATTCGCCCATCTACCAGCCAATATCCGAACAGTACAAAGTTCTGGAACAAGTTCAGCCGATAGCTGCAGTTGTTTACTTTTTACGTGTGCTACATTGCGCGCCCAGCCTATAGTCTGGATATACAGATATTTGTAGGTTCAGTATAAATAACATCAACTGCTACTACCTGTTTCTACTTTAGTCATATATAGATATATCAGGCATACGTATATCTGATACAAGTTTTACAAACGGCTAATTCCGCATACGTTCCTCCCTGTAAATTCGGAGCCGCATTCGCAATTCACGTAAACCGTACGCAGAGCTTGTTCTGGTATTTAATTTAGCCGGTAGAACGCACGGTGATTAGAATAGCCATTCCGACACTGGCGAGGATACAGGATCGACGGAGCGATCGGACGCGACGTAGGATTTAATAAAAAGTATTTCACTTCGTGAAGCTACGAACCCACGTTGTTTTCCGAAGCGAACGAATTCACAGCTGAAAAACTTTAACAATTTCGTCCTATTAAAGCGGACGCAATGCAACCTGAGCTCTATGGGATAAAGAGTGCTCGGAGTCCGCCGCCGTCGCATTAAGAAATGCACGACGCTACGTTAAAGAGAAAGCATAGGGCAGTGTATGGGAGCGACAGAGAGAAAGAGAGTTAAGGTAATAAAGCATAAAATAGTACAGACGCAAAAGCAAGTGAGACCAACGTTAGGCAAATAAATCTGGCCTCCAGTAATTTGGCCTTGTTACGAGAAAATGAGCGTAATCAAATTGCCAATATCCTGGGGGTTAAAGAGGGGGGGGTTGTAGCTGGAGCAATTAAAATAACAGTATGCTCAATGGACCAGTTTGCATATAAATTAAAGAGGGAATGAGACAGAGAGAGAGGGGGGGTTAAATTCCGGTACGATACTACATTTTCGACTGTCAAAGTCAGAACTCCCCCCTCTCTGTATTTCACCCTTTACCCCATTATCAGTCACCGAAATCGAGAATCGACCAATAGAGTCATCGATAACTAATAGATTCAATGAACCAGGATGACCTGTGCTGGATAAAATATGCCATGTGCGAAATAATAATAATACAGTCGTGACGTAAATAAGATTTTTCTTCTCATCCGTAAATTCCCTCCGTTTGCTCCGTCTTGGCAAACACTCCAATTCTCTCAGCAATGTTCACCGGACAATAAAAAACGACTGCGGAGCGTCGGCGTCTCGCGCCGTAAAACAAAAGGCGTCCTATCGTAATCTTATCAGCGGCTAGAGACGCTTTGGGTTTTCCTTTGCGCGTACCACGTGGCTTCGGCATCCTGCCTTTGACCGGTAATGCATAATGGCTGTGGGTATACGTGACGTAAATTACGTACGTATAAAGCGTATTGGGCAGAAAGGTGAGAGAGAGGGGGGACGTGTGGTTGGAAAGAGCGTCGCGACGCCTTGACACGGTATATGTTTACTGTACAAAGATCCGTAAAAATTGAACCGAACGAGCGAGTAGGTTAACGTTGTAACGTGTACGTGTCCACCCCTTTCTACCCCTAGCTGTATCTCCTTTATTATCGTTCCTTACGTAGGTTCGATCGCGCAACGGGCGTGAACGACGAATTTCGAAAGGTATAAGGGATGTTAAGTATCCGCATTAAAGGGGTATATAACGTGTGTGCACTCGTGCGTGCATTTATTTCGCGTAAAACTTATACGGCCGAATGGCGCGTGTTAACCGCAGCCCCAGTAACGGGTAAATCCGTGCGAATTTAACGTCGAGAATGAACGTTAAAGTTCCTGGGTTTGGGGTAGCTCGAAATTATTCGTACGGTCGTTAGCTAAGGGGGTGGAAAAAAAATTGGCGGAAGCTCGTGAGTCGAGAACTTCCCTGGGTAATTCTTTGTTCGATGATAATGGACGAGCATTGGTAGGTCTGGTTCGTGTATCTTTGTGTTACCGAGTAGTGGGGTAGTAAAAGAAGGGGTGGCTCGGTCGTGGGGATGGATACGTTTAAAAAAAGCCAGATCCAGCCAATCCTTAATAAATACAGTAGTCACCCTGGGCCTTTTATCACCCTCAGTCACCTGGGTATCGTAGCCGTTCCCGATGGGGTGGTGAGGAAGGGTTGGGAAGGGGGTTGGTCGCGCCGCTAGTCAATCTCTCTAGAATTGGCCCCATCGCTCTGAGGCAATTTACGTTTTGCCGGGCTTGAAAAATGTTGGCAATTGAAAGACGGAAACACTTTCATCCCTTAATATAATGGAACCCCTAAGCTACGCATTTCTGTTTTGATCCCTGAGGTCGTATACTTTCTTCTTCGCGACCGAGCAATTACCTTAAACAGCTCGTAAAAGCTTCTTCCTCCGTGTCTTTATGGATATGCGGCAATCAATTTCATCCAGCAGTTTCTGAGCTGTTAGGGGTTGAAATAGTTTTATGTCGGCTTCACCCACGGCTGCACGAGTTTTACCCACGATTCGCACTCTCGGCGCTTTATCGTTTGAGCGCCACGACTGTCCACAGGACAGAGACGATTTCTCGGTGTCCCTAAGTTCCCTTGGAGAACCAAGCGCTGCTCGGCATTGGATGGTTCCAGTCGATGGAAAATAACGTGTATTATCAACCGCCTACCCGCGAAGGAACCCAAAGAGACTGGCGAGTGTTATCGCTTCCACGTGGTGCCCCTAGCATATGACCAAGGCTCGCGTTAATTTGTCAACCCTTAATCTACCCACCCCCAGCAGCTGACTGACGGGTCTAAGGGTAGGACGAAGAACGCGATACCCGATTTTCGCATCACGAACCCCGTCCCGGGATTTTCGTAGGGTCGTATCTTTAATACCGCAAGGTACACAAGGGATGGTTGATTGACGTAGATAATTAAGATAAAAACCTGCAGCATCCGAATGCAACGAGATAAGCGTGACCTCCATCCCGCAACAGCCCTTGACCCTCGGGGACTTACGGTACACAAGAGTAATGACCATGGTAAAAATTAGTAAGAGATCACTTTTAGGGTCTTTGCTTAATCAGTATAACCCAAACATGTGAACGAACCTTTATACCCTTCTTGTGTACCACCCCGTGGAAACCCTTTTGCCCCAAGACGCAACCAGCTACGTTTTGGACCAGTCGTGTAGTGCAGTACCCGTTAATCTTACCCTAACAAGGGTTTAACTCCATTGGCTCACCCTAGAACTAACTTCACACTGGTGATCTAAGCTACGCTGGTAAAGGATATCGTGTCGCCCGTCGCCCGTCGCCCGTCGCCCGGAGAGATAATATGTACCCGGATGGCTGTCGCGAGACGTATTAAGCTGATATCCATTAAGGCAGCCTCACCTTCGACGTTAGATCAGCAGAGCAAATCTGCCTGGAGCGTCTTGCCGCTAAATGTCATCGGGAAGCCGCACGAACGCAGGCAATATTCACTGACAGTACCGACCGAGTATATCTGTACATACGCGCGGCGGTAAATACTCGGTTAAAAAGTGATTTGCTGACTTCGCGAATTGATTAAATGATCCGATGACTCGTTTGACGATGCTGACGTACTTGGGCCATGCGTATATAGGTATATATAGGTTGGGTGAATTCCGGAAAATTGGCTCCTCGATATTTCCTAGTGACTACTGGTACCTTCATTTCCCTTCCAATTTAACTGGAATTGTATGACTATGCGTATTATATATCTATATCTATTTCTCCAGTTACCACTGTTCCTCTCGACGATTCTCATTCGCGAACATTCACCGTTCCTGTGGTTCGCTACGTAATCGCTGCTAGAGTGCTTAAGCGCCTATCAGCTATTTGAAATTGTACGTGTGTATATATATATATATAGTCACATATATATGGCGCCATCATCTTCCCACCGGGACTGCTGGTCCAATTCGTTCGAACTTCGAATGCTGTATGTTCGACGCTGGAGTAATTATCGATAATACACGTCGCAGCTCCACTTGACCCGCCGTTTGACAGCCGTCAAATTGAGGGACGCGTGGAGCCTGAGTTATTCGGCGTGGACGTCACGAGATAAATGAGTTAGTTTAGGGTAGAGTGAGAGGGGTGGGAGGGGGTGGCTGGGCTCTCGCGCCACGCCAATAAAAGATGTGTAGCCCAATAAGTATTTTCGGTGAAACGAGTACGAGTTGAGAGGGAAGAAACAAGGGTTGAATTTCAGAGGGAAGATCATCCCCTAATTTTGACAGACCCACCAATGCCACTGGCTGACCTTTGACCCACCTGTAGTGCCTACGGTGCCTGATGTACCCTTTGTATACCTATATCGTATGCCATGTACTAACTGCAACATACGAACAGTGCGCCAAGCCGGAAACGGAAGTTAAGGAAGTGACCTGGGGTAACTTTCTGGGGAAACTCGGATAGATCGAATCCCGTGGCTTAGCCCGCATCTCGGATGCTGGGAGATTGAAAGTGAGTTGTAGCGAAACAAGTGAAATCCGTTTCCTGAGATAGGTTGAACTCGAGTGATACCCAGCGGTGAGAACCATTTCCGCCCGAGAGACTCTTCCGGCAGGTATGTATATACCTAGGACCCACATAGAGAGTACATAGCCTTCCCGAAATACGTTATCGAGGTGTGACTATAGTGACCGGCAAGTCCAGCTCTTTACTCGAGATTTGAAAAGGGTTGATGTTAGGCGAACCCACCCTTTGGAATTCCGGGATATCTTTTTCTGAAAGTCTCAAAGTCGCTCGCAAGCTACCTACCCCTAACACGTATACCACTCCTACGGTGAGCTAACTCGATTTCGGTTAAAGTCAAGGGGTAGGCACCCTGTACGGGTCAGACGGTCGGATAAGGTGTATAGGGACGAGAAGTGCCATAAGGAATATCCTATAATAAAGTCAAAACACCGAACCACGTCAGGCATGAGAAAGTAACGTCCGGGATCCAGGACACGTTCTATACAGAAATACATATACCGTCCCGTCCGACTATAGTCACGTCTGACCAATAACTGTACCGTATCCACTTTCGAATCCTTGGTGCCTACGTCATTGTATATTGACTACGGCGATATGCCTTGTCCCTTCTCTCGCCTCGGCTACCAGTGCACTTTTTACTCATTGTTTACATATGCAAATCAATTTTTTACATGCATCGGGCGTACACGTGTACCACGTGACCCCGTCGTCTATGACGCAATTCGCAGTCGCTACGCCTTTGCCACGTGCGCGTAACAAAGAATCTGCTTGAACCGTATGTGCTTAACGTACGTTCAATCCTAATGCACGTATGGGTAGTTTGTTAGACGGTAAAAGACCTCAAAGCCAAATTGCTGACTATCGTGTCAGAGCCAGAATCTACGTACACCCGTATACAGTACGTGTGCCTATAGTGGTTGTTGGCCAGATGCCAATCCTAAGGGAATCGAAGGAATCCCTTGCATTTATACATGAAAGTGGTTGTACGAGGTCGTTAGTCGAGAATGGTTGCCGCACGACGAGCTTTTACCCTCCACGTCGAGAGACATTTTCAGCATCCTCGAGTCTCGAGATTTCACGCTCAACTTTGTCTCGGGACGCGAACGCTCGAGCTTACAGATAGGAGAAAGTCTAATGCACTGCTTTACCTTTGATCGACGCGTTAAGAATTATTAGATCGTTCCGAGCTCGTAGGGTCATGACGTTGACTTCCTTTGTAATTATCAGTAAACCATGTACACGTTTCTTTCGTATTTGCGAACGCTCCAAATTATTTCGATATAAATAATTATATTATAATATCACATTATAATTATTGTTCGTTGACGAGTATTGATAATTTTTTGGCAATTAAACGTTATTTCCTTATTTATAGCGAACATTCCTATAGCAGCTTGAGACTTCAGATACGATTATGTCCAAAGGCATTAAATGATTACCGAATCAAAATATAATGTAACGCTAACCTATATAACCAGTATCAGCTAGACATTCGTCCGAATTCAATTGAAAACGTGTATTGCGTAAGATGTTCCAAGTAATAAATCTCAATTGACGTATCGCAGCATCCCCAGCTGAAAGCCTAGCAGAGAGAAAAATTACGCGCAATGCCCACCGGTCCTATTTTCAGCCTTTCTGACGAACGAGTGAATTTCTATTATCTCACCCCTTCACAAACATCCCTTATCCCACCGTAGGAGATCTCAACGTGATCATTTACTGTTTCACGTTAATCCCCAGTACATTATTCTATCTCTGGACCAAACTGTATCTCACCACGTTTATCACTTCCGGTGTCCAGAGGGTAAACCAAGTGGCTAAAGAACTTCTCCACATCGATTCCCAGAGGACTGGTTCTTTTCACTCTAAAAAACCGGAAGTCTTCGAATGTCAACGCCATTCGGTCTATACACGCGCGCGCACACACGTATACATGTATATACACTTTTCCTAAAGGTATCTCACAATAGGACACTTAATAACGATTAGCCACGACGATATTGCACTCGGTCTAACTAAGACGAATCGTCCGTGTTGCTTCAGCTAAACTTCCGGTTTACCTCAGGAACGTCTTCGGGTACCACACGTGATACTTACGTGAAGGCGTGCATGTGTCTTTCTTACAATTCCCTTTAAGCTGACTTCACACGTGACTACGAGCAACGCTTCTCCGTTCCATCGCCATTGGTCGCTGCTACCGGAAGCGGAAACTCGACTATTGAACTCGACCGTACGCGAATCAAAATCATAAACGATTTTACCCTCTTCTCAGACAATTCTTGTAATTAGCATCACAAAACGACTGCAATCGCCCAACAGGATTTATTGGGCCGCCATGACAGTAACGTATGAAACTATAAACACCGAGAGTCTCCGCACCCGTAAAGTCCCGGCATATAACAAAAGTCCTTACTTGGCCACTTTCGACCTGAATTCACGTCCAACAGTTCCGAACTGCTGGATGAGTTAACGTATATGAAACTTGCACGTTTCTCAACTCGTCTGACGAAACAGCTGTATGCTCAGTGTGTACATGGTCGTGGACAATTACCGAACTGGTTACCTTATACACACAATCTATACGAAATACTATATATATATACAACCGCACATGGAACCAGGGTCCTACGTACGAACTTTACGAACTTCTATACCCGATACGAGCTAACAGCAGTAATATATATATATACACACACATATAGTCTAATAATTAGCAACTGTAACCCGACCTTAAGGTGTTCCATAAGCAATGTAAATATATCCAGCCGCGCCCGGCATCGAGACTTACCTGCAACAAAGAAAAATCTTTTTTCCACAATGACGCTCATAACAAAGCTATAAATAACACGAGCGCGCCCAAGTACGAGAACCGAAGGTGGTAATAATAAAGTGACCATGAATTAATCCGGTTTCATACGGTAACTGCTATAAGAGTCAACCGTACGTATATACATAATGATATACGCCGTGACGTCTATGAATTTACGATTGCTTACTTGTTATTATTATCGCACAAAGGCCTCACGAATTTTCACGAGTTCGCACGAATTTTTAATACCAACAGCATTCGCTCGCTCGCGCAACAAGACACAGCGGGTGCTTGCATGCTTTCGTATATCTCGCATATATTCGACAGGCTCTGCCTAAGGCGTGCCCGGTGAATGCGTGCAGCGGTTCAAAGGTCAAACAGTTACCTACGTATGGCCTCCAGCCAGAAGCAGGTTCGACCGAGGTCGAGTAATTACATCTATTTTAATTACGACCATTTCACTCACGGCATACGTTCGGTGGGAAGGCGGAGGGGGAGTTGTAGGAGGGTGGAAGGGGAAAGGCTCCGTAGAAGCGAATGAGAAAATTAAAACGGCTTGATTGCTTTTTGCTTCCTGTACAATTAATGAAACTCTATTTCCGTAGTTTTGACAGGTGATCGATATTTCACAAACCTTCTTCCATATAACGAACCGCCGTTTAATTGCGCTTTTATATGAGCTTAAGCCGGATGGAATTTCTGCACGTCGACGGGTATCAGGGACGGAGGGGACTTGATCCCTTGGTTGCTATGAACGAATATTCATCGATTCTCGTGCAGATGTGGGCGATAGGTCTTTCAGAGAGAAGCTAGACTATAAAGCGAGGCTTTATATATATAGAAAAAAT
Organism: Syrista parreyssii; assembly: GCA_030142615.1. NCBI lineage: Eukaryota > Metazoa > Arthropoda > Insecta > Hymenoptera > Cephidae > Syrista > Syrista parreyssii. Next base: position 646,862 of record JARQTG010000346.1, read on the forward strand.
AAAAAAAATTTTTTTTCAAGTATAAATTGGAACGTCAAGAATAAAATGTAACGATAAAAAATCATCGAGTATGCTGTTTTTTTTTTTTTTGATTTTTCAATGATAAAAGTCATCGCGTTTATTCCACCAATAAAACGCGTTGCATAACCAAGAACTATGACGGAATGACGCTTTCACGAGGACGCCTCGTCTCGTTGGCGTTTCGTATACGGGAAATAAATTTAACGAGTGTCTATACCTACTACCACGAGGATGGCCTCGGGATAGAATTTAATTGAAACACCAAGAGCAGCAGCGTCTTTCCCTCTTGGCAACGTCGACTAACGAGAGGTCGCCTACGATTGCGGCGAAGCGATTCGTCTCGTGGAAACGCGCACTAAACCATGCGGTCTTGATACCATTTTAATGCATTAACGTCTGCTAATGTTATCGCTTGAACTTTTTCCTCTATTAGCATTGTCCACACTTGGCTGCGCGTCTATTTAAAGTCTGTTTTTTTTATATTTGCCAGACGTCTCGTAATCATACAGCATATACACACATACATATATATATATATATATATATATATATACACATGAAAAAAATGGACATTTATTGACAATTCGGGAATAACGAGTGTGACTGATTGCTTGGGAATAAAATTCACCTGGAATCGATAACAGCGACAAGAATGACCCGAGCGAGTAGGAAATCTGTCACGTTAAAAAAAAAAATTAACCTCAATTTCACCGAAGCCACGAGTAACTGTGTAAGCCAATAAAAGAAAAAAAGAATGATAAATTCCCAAGATTCTATTTGTCAATAGGAACCATAAATAAACATACGTCACTTGGTACGCCTCGGCTAAAACCAACCATTATTCATTCGTATTTCCATATACCGAGAGAAATTACAGTATAAAACAAATAATATGTATTTTTACGCTATACGCTATACCTATGCAATATAAATCGTTGCGCCGTATGTACCCGGCATAAAGTTCTATGATCGATCGATCGACGTCAATCTATGCAATAAAGCGATATTAGTTTCCTCACACGTGTCAAAACAGAGTCAAATGATCTCGCGTGGGTCGTGAATAACGTGGAAGCCCATTGCTTTGATGCTGGTCTTTCCTCCTAAGGCCGACTGGCAAGACAAAAGAAATGCATGGTAGGAAACGAGCAAGTGAAAAACATCCAAGTCCAATAAATCTCCGCGGTTCGTCCTGCGTATTCGCGAAACCGAATCACCAGCGAGATATTCGCGGTATTTCATTCAGAGTGGCCACAGATAGCTGGCCGCTGCTGCACTTCGTCACTGAATTCCAGAACGCGCACGCACCGAATTGGTCAGATCTATTAATAGGCATTCGTTCACATAAATAATTTCCGTAACGCCGACCTCGCTCACCCCCGCCGCCTCTACGGCGATATGCTTATCTACGTAGCGGCGATAATTAAAGATGCATCGACCGTAAAATATTACCGCGATAATACCGCGCGCTTCCGCGGAGACGTGAATTCGGACGTCGTGTTTACAGAATTGCCCGTAAGAGGCGCCACGCGCGTTATACGGATCTTCTGCAGTTTGCCTTACGTTATGTACTAATGCTGATGTGTACTTTATTATGATCCGAAGTCAACCGCAGACACAATCAGGGCTTAGTTCAGCGTGTAATTTTACAGGGCAGGCTTAAACTCATTCATACCAATAAAGTACTCTTTATCATTTTCCTTATCGTTATCGTACTTCGGTTGTGCTATATATATGTATTTATGTGTACATACCGAACGTGGTTATTCTTGGTGGCTTCGGGGAAAAAAACAAAATACCCAAGAAAGCGTCACGATTTATTTCTGTCAATGTGACAGTTTTGAGTTTGATATGAAATTTTCGAAAATTTCTAATAACAGATAAGATACGGCAATTGGATCGAATCGCGATACACAGGGTATGTGGTAGATGATGATAAAATTCTTATGACTCGAATCCATGCCCGTTTAATTAATTATGATCAGCCGTGTCGCGCATTCGTACTAATTGCCCAAATGTTGTTTATGCAACAATGACCCTCCGAGTCTCGTCTAGCGTTGCGCAACCACGAATAACGGCCCGGCAGTTATTATGACATTTCCTCGGCACCGTCCGTCTAATTTCTGGCATTTCTGGCGTATAACGCGCCCACGCGCGCCCGCACGCATTTCACGGGTGCACGCGGCTATCGAGCGAAACGAGGTGAAGAGAAGCACGTAGGGTCAGACTGACCCACGCATCCCTCTTAATGCTTAAAATATTATTAAAAAAAAAAAAAAATTAAAAACCAGAGTAAATAAAATTAAGAGTAAAAAAATTTTTTGTCGCACAATCAACCTTGACATTTTATTAACACGTACGAGTCAAGTAGGCTGGAAATATAGTTTCGTTTTGAGAATCGACCATCCTTTTTTTTTACTAATTTTTTTTACGTTCACCCAGGCAAATACGTTCGAACGAATTCGCTGTTGTCTCTTGGGCGCAACGTCGCTCACGCTGCTCCTCTCTTTCTCTCGTCGAGCATGTGACTTGGCGGCTATGGAATGTTCGTTAGTTAGCACAATGACAAGTCGCATTCCGTACGGCAGCTCGTAAGTCGCCAAGGTATATCAGCAGTGGCGCAACGAGTCGTTGAAAAGATAAGCGTCGCGAAAAAAACGTCAGGACGTGAAACGTCGAGGAGAAAAATTTGCTCGAAAAAAATAAGAACAAAGAGAAACAGAGAGAAAACGTCGGGGCAGCAGTGTGCCGTGATAAAACTTTAGTGAAAATGGTGCTACGTCCCATGAGTACGTAGACAAAATGTCACTCCGAATGAATAAATCTAGAGTGACGTGGTGAAAATGGCGCGAAAGAGAAAAAATAGAAACCAGTTATAATGTTTATGAAAATATGTGTGTGTGTATGTATATATATATATATATATATATATATATATATATATGTGTGTGTATGTATGTATGTATGTATATATATATATATATATATATATTGTCATGTCATATCAACAGGTGTAAACCGTATTAACATACCAGGGTCCGATCACGATTAATTACGAAGGACAAATTGCTATGGCTCATTGTAGGTAAGGCACCACATTGCATTGTATGCATATCTATATATATGCTAGTATATAGATATACTCTGGTATAAATCTACGCTTTGGCTGCCTGCAACTGCGAGCACAGTACGTGCTCCGAATAAATGAGAATTGACATTCTTGAACGAGGTCCGTGCCTACTCCACTAGAATTCTCGTGGCCAGACCCGAGCTTTCGTAATCCATTTAATCGAAAGCGCTCAATTGCGAATCAAATGATAACTTGCAAATGGCGGACGTCGAAGAACGAATTTGGTCGCGTTACAACGACAGATGGCCGGTTGGTAATGCGAAAATTCGCCCCAACCATTCGGACACGTTAATAGGGGTTGGATACGCTTACGCGGGGTCACTAATCCCAAAAATATTAGCCCGGTCAAACTTTGACAGGTGTCACGACAAAGTTTCGGTCGAGCATAAATTTCGTTTTTTTTTTCAAAAAAAAAAAAAATATTCAAATTTCAGAAATTTACAAAATTTACGAAAAAACGTTCTTTTCATATTAACCAATGGATATTTGCACATGCAATTGTCCGGCGATACTTCTGCAGACACAGTCTAGCGCCGCGGAGGGTTGAACGCTGGAAGGGTGGTTGGTAACGTTCTCGTGTATCCAGATTAAATGTCGCCTAATAATTATTCCCTGCTATAACACTTAGTTGACCTATTGCATGATACGCGGTTAACGTATGGATCTCCTGGGAGGGTAGAGAGTCGTAGTGAAGTATTAGAGGTATAGCGAAAGCAACTGAGACACACATATATATATATATATATATATATATAGGGTGACATTATACAAGAGACACGGTATATATCTGTATACAGGCGCATAACACAGTGCACGTAACCATTTCCACCGTATAGCAAGAGGCCTGACAAAACGTCGAGGATTTATTGTCGCGCAGTAAAAGAGCGCGCTTACATTTACGCAGAGGCGCAGCATCCCGTTCTGGTTGGTGCTTAATGATCTTACTCGACGAGAGTTCATTCGACTACCGTCTACGATATATGTATATATAGGATATATGTATATACGTATACAGTAGACATACATTTTGATACAGCCAAAAGAGACACTGTACCCAACCACCACCCCCGTCTTCAACGTAGGCCGTCTAAAACGATACAGTCAGCAAGAAGTAGCAGCGTCGACAGGGTTTCCATTTAAGGGTTGCTATAAGCTAACCTCTACATACAACGCTCGTCCACGCCGTAGCACGTTCCTGATGATTATCACTTGAACTTTGCGCTTTTCTTCTCTTTTTCTTCTAATTTTAATCTGGCAAACACGTAGGCGTCTACTATATAGCTGACTATGGGCCGTGCATGCTAACGATATGCGTTCAGATCGAATGCCAAATGTGGTAAAGTGAAAATATACGTGTGTGTATATGATATATATATATATATATATATATTGCGTGCACGCATAGAAACGAATTACCCTTGGAAAGTTTGACTCTCGCCCGAGCAACCTGCTCGAGCGATTTGAAGTCTTTGAAAGAAAATAAGAAAAAGAAAAAATTTGGGGCGGGTAGAGGGTGGGGATATGTCGAATTGAGAACGTGGGCTACGCGGAATGCCAAACACTGACGAGGAAAGCAAATGCTCGAGTTCGACGAAAAATACTTATGGCATCTGACACGCACTGAGGTTACAATCACGCATGTGTATATACGTACATATATGGACATACGAAAATTGGCAGTGCCGAGATAAGAGAAACGAGTTGGGCGAGTTCGCATGAATACTTTCCGAATAGACGCTGGCGACGGCTGAGCAAAGATTGACATCATCGCGTGCCAGGACGTTGATTCACTGGTGATATAGCAGACTTAAGAGGGAGCCTCTACCTTTCTCTCTCTGTCTCTTTACAAAATATCTATAAAACATATTCACGTACACCTATTACGTATGCCGTACAGCGGTTTTCACCCAGATACTAAATATTCCCCAAGTATACAAACACGCCCAGTGTATCATGGGTATTCCGGCCGGCTGCTATAAAGAATTTTATTGTGCGGCAAGACTGCGCAACGGTTGTGCGAAACGTGCGGTTTCAGTTTGGTCATAAATCCCTAGAGTACCTGTACGAGGCGTCATGGGCTATTGAGCGAATCCATATTCCAAGGGAGTTTACCCAGGTATGGTACTGGTCGACCAAAAAAAAAAAAAAAACCCTAGGATTTTAACCGCTACCGATTACGTAGCAGTGCTTAAAATATCCCTAGGGAAAGATCGCAGGCCTTTCGTCAATGTTACTAGGGCCGAGAAAGCCACTGGCAGTTAAGGATGAATGAACGTATACGAGCGCGTAACTTGTCATCGATGTACATACGTATGTAAGGCGCGTATGGGATGCGTAAGTCACTATGGCGGATATGATTGACCGGCTGGCTCGGCACGTGAGTCCAGCATGCGTTCGATCGTCCTCGATGAATGAATGAACGAATTCAGATGCGTAGTTTGCTACGTGCTTTAATCCAAAGTGACATAAGCGACGCGAGAGGAATGCGATATGTGTCGATGCTGGGATTAATGAACGGCACGACCCGTATTGTACGGTGGGTGGTCGTGAACCCTTCTCTCCCCGTCTACCCCTTTTATAAAACAATTACGGGTGATTAATAATTGAAAGGCTCTGCACACGTGCTCGTATGGGTTTCAAGCGTGTGGTGGGTTTCTATGATATATGCTATTACGACACGTCCACCGCCAGCTACGAGAACCAGCGACCCTTTACGTGTCCTTGTTTGGCGACTGCTGATAGGGGACGCTACCCTTTTCACAAGGGTGGCATTATGAGTCTTCGCGGCAATGGGGATGACTATGGTGGAAGGATTCGACCGGGTATCTTTTTTACCTGGAGAAAACTTGGTCCTTGCTGAACGGGACAAATGTGTTTTAGGTACGCAGTGCCCAACGGCAGTGACGAAAGGGGTGGTGAATTTAGGGGATGCTGAATCATTCGATACGGAGTGTCTGTCTGACAGTGACAATGATGACGGATGAACGATAGGGAAATCAAAGGGGTCGATACTTGAAACGTGAGGTAGGATCAAAAATTTATTCCTAATATTTAGGGGTTGGAAAGTTGGCGAGGGGGTGAAAATATTTTTTACGAAAAAAAAATTTTTTTTTTCATCAAATTCAAACCGCACAATTCATCTCGCGGGACTTTTGTAAATCTTCAAAGTTTTTTATGAAAGCACATATGGGTCACGTGTCGACGAATTCCTACGAGTGATTAATGCACGGGATTTGAACATTGCGATAACGAGGTATGCGCGCGATAACGATTCGATACATTGTGGATTACGTTATCGTTATATGTTAAAGTAGTACATATCGTCTAGATAGCAAATGTCATGCACTGCTTGTGGATTCTACATCCGTGACGGTCACGACGTACTGCTTTGTTACTGTAGATTTCAATCCAATTATTATCATCGCGTCAATGTATTATTTAATTAAGATCGTGTCTTTCGATAATATTTTATAATTATTCAAAATAATTATATAAACATTTAAACGTCATTTCGAAGGAATGTCAATGCCACGTGAATCTGCCACGGCAAACAATACCGTGTTATCGGGGTTCTTATCGGTCTAATTTTTTTTTGTTATCGTTACTACACCATATATAGGTACTGTGATTATCAGCCAATTAACTATCAAAGTGATTTCCAGGCCTCTTATCACGGCCTCCGATACAACGACAACAACATTTCGCCTTTGTGTTTACTTAGCCAAGCCGATGTACGAGCTTGCCAACCTTCAGCGACTAACTCCCTAGATATCACTTCCGGCTGACACGACGCAAACGAAAAACGATCCCTTTCAGACTTTTAACGAAATTCCGGTTTCCACTACGTCGCGCAGTCTGTACAAAAATTATTCGTATTCAATTTACGTCGGATTTTGCCTCGGGTAAAAAAAGACAAGTTACTAAATGTTCGCTCGCCACGTTGTACAAGAAGCTTTTCTGGTAACTACTGTCAGACCGTGATATCCCTTAAGTTCTCTGTATTACCCATGCAACCTACACCTGGCAATTTCCAGCCACCACGTGGTCAATAACAAAAAACAAAGAACCGCACTTCGATTAAAAAAACGTTAGTACGAATATTCAACGTGTTCCTTAACGCGACTCGTGCAAGACTAGGGAAAAAAGAAAAAAAAAAAAATACAAATTGCCAGAAAATTGAAAAACAGCCAAATATTTTTGATCGGCACGAAACGGCTGGAAATTTTTAATGGACTTTATACGGTATCGGATTTTATTTTTTTATCGCATAAAAAAAAAATAAAAAAAATTTCTATACGAAATAGCCAATGGCGAACAAGGATGATTTAACCTAGTGTTTTATCGTAACGAGTAGGCATTGATTCTCCGTGCGGATTCGAATAGCCGCCATGACTTTTATTCCCATTTCGGTTTGAGGGAGCGATGAAGAGAGAAAACAAATTTCTACCCAGCATCCCTTTCATCCAGGGTATGTATTCGATACACCCACGTGTCCCCGGGTATTAAAATGTCAAATGGCCTACGTGGGGAATAAACACGTAATGTCACGAGACAACGTCGCCCTTACGACGAAATAAAACGTAACCAGAAATTACGTCAATTCCGTAAATATCCAGAATTACGTACGTAAGTGTTCCTGCTTCGTAGCCAGTTCGACGTCAAATTACAGCTTTGCGCTCCTTGGCATAATGCAGGAAGTAATTTCGCTTGGGGGCCAAAGTTATTTCATCGGTTCGTTCACCTTCGAGGGTGAAACAACCACGTGGGTATTTAGGAGTCCCCATCCGCGTCTGACGTACATGTGTCATTCGAGATTGTAAACTGTATATTGCTAACAAAAACATATTTACGTGTAACCCGCTGATACATAGAATTATATACCTATATATAATATATACATATAGTATATGTGAAGTTATACAGAACACATGTACCACCTCAAGTTAGCCTGTCCATTTGCTTTCAATGACGCAAATACCTTCAGGTGATGAATTTGTAGAGGATTATCCTATATATATATATATAAGGTAACTAACAGTCACCAGAGGACTCTAACGTCTGTATACGAAGCTTCGTTAATTCCTCGTAGAATTTCGTAACTCCTCGCTGTTAAGTGCACGTCAGCCCCCACGACTCCAGTCCCGAGTAAACGTCAAATAACAGGAAGTGCTTTGAAATTCATAAATTCACTTAGTAAACGCAGTTCGGACAAAGTCAATTCTCCGAGGATATTTATGCGAGGGATGTGAAAGCCAGAACTGACACGTGACAACGAAACGTGCAAGCACCCAACGTACAGTACGAGACGGCGTATCGAGCACTGCGCGCGAACTAATTGCAAGTTCATTGCTAATCACGTGTATGAGAATCCAAGGAAATAATAGTATTTAAAAAAAATGTATATGATGAAACAAGGTAAAAATAATAAAAAAAAAAAGAAGTTACTGATAAATACGAAAAATTATACTTATACCAGTCACGAGGCGTATCGATTTAATAACCGTCAATCAAATCGCTCCTAGCCCAGGCGTCGCGACGCTCGCGGCAAGGGACTCTTGCTGATCAGCCGTATATAAAAATAGCAACGCATAACTCTCTCCCATGCACTGGGAATTATTGGCGCGTGCTGACGCAGTTTCAGACTATACGGGGGTTGCATGTTTTGCTTCGTTTCTATTTTCGTCCGGCATGCTCGCGTAATCACCCGTTTTAATCGAGCAGCCAAGCTATAGATACGTGTTATACCTTAGAGCATTATATATATCTAATATATATACACTGTAATACATCTACATAATATAGTCGAGCTACGAGCGCGAGCGCCGATCAGCTGAGCCCAGCTTGGTACCGTCTGGAATGGCCCGCGGATGTTTTTATCCGTCGACGCTCTGCAAAATAGCTCCTTCCCTCTTGGATACGTAACCTCCCGACGTTCCGCGCTTCCTTATTCAAGGCATCCGCGCGGCACGAGGAATCGCTTCGTGACCGGGAGCAACTCGCATTCCTAATACATCCCGTCGGTTACCGACGGTCGGTAACGACGCGTTTCCGCCGGCAATCAACGTGCTTCGGGTCTATTCGTCATTTATGGCTTCGTCATTTAGTTACCGCTAGCCAAATTGCCAAAGAGCCGCAACCTGTATACGCGTACGATGTTTGCATAGACAATTTGCCATAGAGAAATTTCGTCTATTTTAAATAATGATTGAAAACAGTTTTTTTTATATAAATAAAAATATAACTGACATTCCGATAAATAGAAATAACGATACGACGAACTTGTGTCGGATGTATTGATCGAGCGATAATTGAAATTTACACTCGGTGTGTACTCAGACCAGTTATGTCATTGATTCCGTATTGTATGAATCGATCGATCTCAAATATTGAATCAAACGTAATTTATGTGTTGTGTCGCCGTGTGAAATATTGCGTCACGCGTGTACAAGCCACTCTGCCAAGTGTGTGACGAGCGTGTTTAGTGGTCGATCTATGGTATTACATGTTTTTCATGAAGCCGCGGCGATACTGAGCTGTCATGTAAATCACGTGAGAACAGACGTGCTCGACGAGATCTTGAAGCGCCGTAGGGCTGCTTTACCATACACAACCCTCGTACCCGATATCCTATAGTCCATTCGTGCTCGTACCGTTACGACACCGAAACTACGTGCAAGCTTGAAAAATAATTAAAAATAATAAAATATTTTTTACCACTTACGTTAATACCTCGACGTCTTATTTTCTCATTCAATATCTTCGAGCTGCACCATGCATCTGCCTCCATGTCAGGATGCAAACAAGTGCATTTCGCTCCTGAGATAAAAGGCACCGCAAAATAAAACGTAACGGTGGATGCTCGTAGACTCCAATATAACGTATCTTAAACAGAGTTAGGTAGAGAAGGATTCAACCCTTGGCAAGACCAAACCCACCCTCACCCTTGCAACTGAAAAGTTACCTACTTTTCGCAAGGCCTTCACACAAAGGGACGTAGAACGTAAAACCAGAAAAGTACGACTGCTCGTCCCTTTCTCTTTTTCTTACCGTCTCTACTTTTTCACGTGGCTCAGAGACGTCAAAACTTTCGACACGTGTTACGATTCTCACACGTGTCAAAAATATTCGCGCCATTTAGCCCAAACTAATGCACGACCACGTGACGCGCGGTTCGCGCGCATGCGCGAAGAAACGTTAGCATCAATTGTCGCGAATAAAAAAGAAGAACAGTACGAGCTAACACTAAATAAGCTAAAACCCAGAAGAATTTTCATGTGAAATGAAAAATTGAAGGAAAAATTTGACATTTCAAAAATTTCATTTCACAGAAACTTCACCAAAAACAATAAAGCCTTTGTTTAGATCCAAAAAAAAATCGTCCCAATACGTACATACCTTAAAGCGCCTTATCGCTCAGCCCCTCTCCCTCCGTGCACACAGCTATAGGTATACGTGCATAGGTTATTTCCCGCCTTCTAATTTCCCGACCCAATCCAGCCGGAGATTAATTACCGGTTTGTTATTCACTTTAACAATATCGCAGTCGCGTAATTTACCCTCATTAGGAAACGACCGTCGAGTATTATCTCGTAAAGGCCAAAGCGAACGGGACGCGCCATTGCGACTGAATCTTAATTAGAAAATTCATTTCCCCGAGCGTCGCCCGTCGTCCTTAGCCGGTCGTCCGCTTGTTACTGGAATCTCAAGAATTCTTGTCGTATTATAACCGCTCTTATTGTACCATTTGCGTTGGCAAGAGTAGGGAGGGAAGGTGCGGGTCATCCGCCGCCATTCACCCCCCGGTAAAATGTGAGGTTAGGGTAAATTCAGGACGATTCGACGGCATATTAGAAATACCTGGAGAAAACGGGGGTCGATTAGAACCAAAGGTTAAATTCTTCGGCAGGCACGCACACACCGAAATCATAGACACGAGTAACAATCCTCATATGTAATAAATAGTTACGGCGAGGATGACGTAATAAATGACTGCCCTTAGAATCTTAATCTAAACACGTACACTCAGACGCAATGCACTATAGATTAGGTCGCGAGCCTGTAAGCGGCAGAATAGTCAATTCCGACAGATACTAGAAATCCTTTCAGCCTAATCAATTTCACACGAACGTTACTTAGCCGCTTATAGAGCAAGGCTCTTAGATGCAGTAGGACCTACGTATAAATCCGTAATAGAAATTTTGAGCGTGTTGGTTATTAGCTAAGTAGGATAGGGCACGGATATTTTCGTGGAGGAGTTAGTACGAAGGTACCAAAAACGTGTATCCATGCCAGCGATCCACCGCGCCTACCCGTGTAATCTCTATCTATACTTCGTAGAGGGTGATAACAAGGCATTTCAGTTTGTCCGCCTAATGCCCGACCATTTTGACACTGGCTAACCACTCTTACCCTTTATAATTGACTCCGGTAGTTATGCATTTAACGTGGAGTGCCTATGGGTAAGGTTAGGTCAGCGGTTGAATAGAAGATACAGGGAGAAAATTGAACGAGTCTAATATTCATACGCATTCACCGAGGATCCCGGTATACTGGCTCCGCGTAAACTTCGCCCGTAGTTTTCTACGCTTAAAATCGCGAGCAGGTAGAATGACGTCAGCTGCCTGCAAAGAAAACCGGTTGGCGGCTTTGCCGAAGACGAAAACCGCTAGCCGCGACCTCGACTCCAAATGAAACGCCTGAACCTCACGATACTCGAGCAACGAGAACGAGCCGCTGTAGAGAATCGCTGACGATTGCGTCGATGATTTTGGATTAAAAAAAAAAATTTTTTTTTTCCTAACCTCCATACGTATTTTGCCAGCGAGATATTTGAAGGGAAAGAAAAAAAAAAAAAAAAAAATTTCGCGACGAATTTCATTTTTCATATTTTTCATAGGACTCCAGCCTCTGTGTACACCGTGTTGATACAATGGTATATCGGAGCAGCTCGGAGTTTCCTCACGTAGGAAGCATTAATCTTCGCAAGGTGTTTATCCGTCTTCTGTTTAATTTCCTCCTCTGACGTCCCCATTTCCTACAGGCATCCTTGACCCAATAGCTTATCAGAAAGAAAAGAGAAAAGATGACGGTAGAAAGCAGAGGCCGGGAGGAGGGGCGGGGGGTTAAGAAAAACAGTAATACCAGGAATCGCAATGGAGAAAAGGAAGAAATTCATTGGGACTTTCATCCCTTGCGAATCTCGTTATACGCTTCGTCGCCTGGAAAGAACTCCGAGCCCCTGTGACTACGGCTACGGATAAATTGCCACTGGCCATCCAGGGGTGCGTCAAGTTGGAAGCCGAATATAAAGTGGCCATAGCTCTAAATATAGTTCTGAACTCTTTTCGATGCATCCTAGAGTGCCATAAGATTTTTTAAGGAGTTCTGGCAAATTTCAACTATAAGAATTGAGTCTGAAAAATGGGCTGTTAAATTCACGGTGAACACCAATATCGAGTTCCAACAGTTCTGAACGGATTTTAAGGCTAATTTAGACCAGTTCTAGAGTCCCTGAAGACTTTTCGATAAAGTTCTGCTAATTTGATCGAAAAGATGCTTGAAGAACTTGGACACGCAGCATCGTTAAAATGGTTTCCCCTGGCACGGGTAGGTATGGACAGCCAACTTGAAATAAAATCATCCAATTGGTTCGCGAGTCACGAGAGAGCCAAGAGTGACGAAATCAAATTCTATTGGACCAGCTGGTTATTTGACGAACCAGTCAATTTCTGCCGTGTTAACGAAACTGGTATTATTTTAAGGCAATAACGTATATATACAGAAATGTGTATACAGTCAGATTGGAGAAATAAATCTTGACTCGGTCGGTACAAATGGAAGGAGTCGACGCACGTTACAGCTGCAGTTGGTGAGGTTGATATGATATATACATATATATAAGTTACCATGATAACAGGACGCTCCTAGGCTATCGTAATGTAGTGCGTGCTTAACTTATAGCTATGCCAGGTCAGTTGGTAGAATTGTTGCTTGGAAAGCTTAGTATATACAAACGCTTACCAAGTTAACGCGAAGAGACTATACACTTATGAAAAAGTCGACTATCCTACACGGTTGGATCAATCGAGCGTCAGTCGTATTACCAACTATCGTAACCAGTGCGAATGCTTATTTCCTTTTTCAAGCTCGACAAATAAAAGATTCCTGCCTCGCCATACGCTCCCGCGCCATTGATACTTCGTATCAGATTTACGAAACTTCATTTAAATTCATATTGCAGTCGATACCCGTATACTCCGTTCCCTTCTGGTAGAGTCGCCGGTCCTGTTACACGTTCACCGCCTGGCAGCTAGATACGCGAGAAATATTGACGTTTTCGAGACGTACGAATTAAATGAAAATTACGAGCTACCAAAAGGTGGCTGGTATTTTTTTTTTCATTTTATTTTTCATATTTACGTCTCTACTCGATGCTATCAAACGAATATCGCTCGCGTACACTCGACGACGTTTTCGAGTCGCCAATCTCGTAATCTCTGTACACTTTTCTCTTTCCTTTTTCTCGTCCATCTCTTTTCTTCGGCTCCGCTTTTTCGAAGACCACGCCGAGATGTTCCCACGGGGATTCGTTGCCGGGATACACGTGCCTCCCGGAAGTAGTTCTTGCCGGTGGATGCAACGTCCACGTCGGACCGGAAGATCACTTCAGGAAGTAACGGTCGCCGTGAAAGTAAAGGAGTTTTCTCGACTAAAGTGGAATTCACTGTGAGGCGGTCGGTAAAGTAGGGACGCTGAGGAAAAGAAAAAAAAAAGGTCGGTAAAACTGGAGGTAAAACTTTTTCCACGCAAAACTTGATACTTAAGGCGACGAAACAAGTAGCGAAAGTCAGGGAGACCGCGTTGCTATACGTTTTAATGCATAATACCAGCGTGTAATGGACCGCGTGGATGCACGTATAAGTAACGTAATGCATCTACGGGAGTGTCAAGTGTGTTACGAGTGTCTGTGCGAAACCATAAGCTGATCTCGAATGACTTGCATGAGACATTACAGCGAGAAACATTGACAAGCCGATTTATCAGATTGCGACACGACTTTGTTACCGGACTGTACGTAGAAATAAAAAATAATAATTTTCCGTTGCTTTACATGAATTTATATGACACTTTTAATATTTGCACGAGTTAATGCAGGTAACCCATACGTCATCAACACGCGTACCTGTTACGGCGGTAACGCTTGATACGACGTAATTTTAATATTTCAAAAAAAAAAAAAAAAAGAGCAAAATAATTTCAAAACCTATCGGTCGCAGCGTGGTATCTCAGCTTCTGACAATTTAATTACGTTCCCTGAGCGTACGAGCGGGAATTTCAATAAATAAAAAGAGCCGATCACGTGTTCACGCCTGTCCAGTATATACATAGCTACGTAACGTACACATTCAAATACAGACCTCAAAAGTACCACTGTGGCAAAGTGTCGAAAGAGATATGTAAAAATCATAAAACCCGTGGTTCGTGTCTCGGCTAATTCTCACAGCAACTTATGCCACTCGCCGCTCTCCTCGCCGAGCATATTTCGTTAAGTAAACGGAAAGAACACAGCGCAGACTCCCGACTAGTCGTAACGCATTACGCGCTTCCCATCAGTCGCCAGAGTCCCGCGAGACGTAAAGACAAAACGAGCAAAAAGAAAAGAGAAAAGAAAAAAAAAAAACAAAGTTTCAACAACGCCCTCATCAAAATCGACTGTCACCTTTACCCAAGATTTCATTCCGCCTCGTATAACGCCCACAATCTATTTCCCAGAGTGGCAAAAGAGCCTAAAAATACGATCGTACAACCGTGACAATTGTTTACGCGGGATCGATCGAGTCGCCATTTTAAAATTTAACCACCAGTCCCTGATTTACGTGACGCAACACCAAATATTCTTATCACGGTCAAATTCGTGGATCCCCCCCCCCCCCACCCTTATTAATCTCATTCAATATATACATATTAATCAAAAGTGAGGTTAGGTTAGCCCACAGTAAGCACAAGTTACTTATAGACGTTAGGCGTGCCCCCCCACCCAATCATACAACAATTCCTGCTTATTTACATCCGAGTATCCAGCAACCACCCCCCCCCCCACCCCCCGGGCCCCTTTTTAGCCACCTAAACAAAGCGTCTCCTATCCATCCCTTATCTCGCTTACGTTCCATGAATTATTATCGCGATATTTCGTTGCGTTACGTTACGCTCGCGCGCGAGCATCGCGGCTGTTTCGCTAGACCAGCAGATTGCAAGAGAGCCAGAAGCATCCCGCGCTCCGTCAAACGACAGCGACACCGTAAGAGGACGACAGGAAAGACGACGTGGTGATACGCGAAGATAATAAAGTTAACGTCGTGAAATCGCGGTCAGGTTAGGTTACGTTGAAGACAAAGATGGCCGTAATAAGCGAACGAAGAAGCAGTGGCTGCCGGGTAACAGTGGATACGTGGAAACAATACACAGAGTATCGACATGTCGGTAAGCGATGTCGTAAGCGATGCGAACGAGATACGAAAAATTGGACAGAGTCCTTCAGCCGTGTCCGGGATGTAGCAAGGTAGCGTGTGTAACGGTCACAGTCAGTGGTCCAGACTGGACGCTGTAAGAATTCACAAAGCGAATTGCATTAGCGTTTGTACGTGCACGAAGTATACCGTGGTATCACCTGTGTGCAAGATGCAGCAGCGACGTGGCATAACGGTAAAGCAGCCTTGCAAAATGATAATACAGAGACAAGAGTCACATAGGAGTTGATCGTGGATGGCGGAACTGGACCAGGGTAGAGGAAGGACCGCATCCAGAAGACCATTCCTGCATTCCACGCTCGAGATAGCAGAACACGAAACAGAGGTTCGGGATAGCCAATGAGGGGGAGAGGTGAGCATCCTCGGGTCCTTCGCCAAGGGCTGATCTACTCGTACGGCACCGACTCACGTCCATAGAATTGGGTCTACTCGACGGACCCCAGTCGGTACTCGGCGACCTACATAACCGATAAACCCAGGGTTAACCACTGGGTGGGGTCGGTTGTCCCTGTAGCCGTTTCCCCTGTTACTATCGAGATGCGAAATTACCTTGGTCCAGGAAGCCGAGGAAGCACTCGAGGGGTAGTTGGGGCTTTCCGGAGGTTCGCGTGGTTTTCGTGGCCGATCGCGTAGGGGAGTTTAACGGAAGGGCGGCCATTATCCTCGGGAACATGAGAAGCGTCCGGATTGGCTGGGCTTGTTGGACCTGGTTGAGCGAGCATCCTGGTCCTTCGTGAAATTCTGTATAAATAGACCAGTAGACAGATACCTGAATACGCGTGCTTGTATCACTCGATAACGAGAATACACCAGATGTCAATAACTCCGGCTGAAGGTGGACAAAGTGCAATGCTAAATCGCGTACGAATGCCTTGTAAATTCCTACTCGGACGGCTGGCCAAGTAGGCAGGAAGAATGCCCGATAACTGTGGCGATCCAGAGTCTAAAGCGTAGTCGAGAATGCAGCGGGGTATGCATAAGGAAATACGAGTAAGTCCACGAGTGAGAGAGAGCGAGACGGAGGCTATGACTATGTGTGACGTGTGCAAGTGCACGAAAGCTTCGCTGCCGTAAAAGTGAGCGAATCCGATAGAGAATGGCGACTGAGCAGGGAGAATAGCGGGTTCCTAAAGACCTGTGACGACTCGACGGGGCAGGAAACGTCGATAACAACTTCGCCGGCAGAAAAGGAGTCAAAGGAATACACACACACACACATATATATATATATATACAAAGATAATACATAGGAGAGAGAGAGAGCAAAGGTAAAAAGAGTGCGAAAAACGAGCGATCAAGGAAACAGTCGTTATCTGGCGAGTGGAATCGTTCGGAGCCACTTTGTTGCTTCTCGACAGACCTAACCTTACCTTAGAAAGCCATGCTTCCCGTTCGATTCAACACGCTGACTAAATATCCCCGAAGCGATTCTGCCATGATGACTGCAAATAGCTAGCCGTAACCTAACCTAACTGTATCATTGGAATAGCAAAGTGTATGGGAAACCTGACCTAACCTAGTTCTGATTTAGTTATTGCGAAACGTCCTAGATGGCGTCGTAGGTTTTCATGACTTTGTATCTTAACCAAGTAACTGATGTACCAAGCAGGTGCCTGTATTCGCCATCCAGTACACGCATATGTAACTAACGTTGCTGCTGTTCTATCTATCTATCTCTCTCTCTCTCTCACACTCCCTTACACCTCACTGTATTTCTCACGAAACTCCACTCCTGCTATCCGGGGTCGGGAATCTCCGGAGCACGTAGAGACTGACTCGTGCGTCGGCACAGCTGTGCATCCACGTCTAGTTGACCCGCGCATTGCGGTGCGGACTAGCCTTGACAGTAATAAATTCCCCTGAACCTCGCTACTCGGCTTGCTTTCAATTTGCATGCATACGTACCGAGAGCAGAGCGCGTAACAGTGTTTCTATTATCTCGATGATAAAGTCGAGCAACACTTTGAATCGCACCGATAGGATTCACTTATCGATTAAACGAATCGATAAAATGTGAATCGATCATTTAACGTTGTCGAGCGGACGAAATGATAGGGTAGAAAATGTAACCGTGGGAGTGAAAAAGAATTATTTTAACTCTTCTACCACGCCCCTGGGATATAGAGGCTATTGTTGTATGTACGTATGAGTACATACAACTAGGGGACGGAAACAATGTAGCGTAACCTAACCTAACTTAACGACAGAGAAAAGTTCATCATAAAAATTTATATTACGCGACAATTTCGAATATCCACAGAGAGGAGTGTCGGTGGAATCGCAATGCATGACGGGAACGTTAAAGCAAAATATTACGCGCGCGCGCGTGCACGGAAAAGTCGTGCGACGTTCGTTTTGTTTTCGTACCTCGTGCCAACGCTAAAATCACACGAGTGTCCGTGATATCCTGTAGTTACGCGTATACCGTCCAGAGGGAAGGATAAATCAACATGGCGTCGCGACTCGAGAGTAATCGTCACCTGAAAATTATAAATCGTCGTATCTCCGTGAAATCGTAAGAAAACCTAACGATTCTTGTACCGTCTTAAAGTGCCAGTGTGAACAAAAAGATAAGCAGCCTTGCCAAGTCCCAGATGGAAGGCAGAGGTGTGAAAACGTGAGTTGTCCCGAAAGACTTAAATGTTCCTATATGGCAGTGCCGTCGGGACACGATGACTGTCGCGTGCTTAACAAGGCCTGACAGACACTAAAAAACCCACGAGCGTTCGGCAGACGCTTTTACGATGATTCACGAAGACGCGTGTAAATCAGTGACTACGTCTTTTATTTTTTACAAAGATTCTCGATCGTCGCGCAAATTCTAAATATGCAGGTCGCAAAGGCACAATAGCGTACATATGATATCCGCCGGATATCGAAAAGTCTCGCGAGTAATAAAAATGGAGAATCTTCCGAATGATGAGATACGTATCCAGTACGAGCATTGAATATCTCGGCATACATATATTGAGAACCGAGGGGTAATGGCGCATACATACGGTATTCCGGATCGCCTTGGGCAACAGTTATTCACGCGCTGTTGCGTTTTCATAACACATAGCATCCAACGTTACAAACTTCTTATTCGAAATAGGAGTCATAGTAGTACGAATAATCTGTATCACGGGACATCCGAACTTCTTACATAAAATTGCAAGCGTATCGAATTGCACGTATCAGGCGCGCAGATTGCAGTCAAAAAAAAAAAACCTCCAAATATAAAATTTAAATGACAGATATTAATTCTACACGCACAAACACACATGCATGTATTTTTATTCTCATTAAAGGACACGGTTGCTCCCTAATAATCATGGTGAAGTATAGTACATACCATGCATGATATACGTACGCAGATACCACGAGGTACGCTGCATATGGTTTAATGACGGCCAAGTACCTGCGCTTTAACATATACATACCGAACGTACGTACGTACGTACACATTAGATTCGCCTAATGTACAGAAATTATAGTAGTCGCTCAAGATTGCGCGAGAATTTCATACAATTAGTCGAATGGAGAATATACGTATATACGTGTATAATGGGACCTTGCGAGTTTCATGTTTCACGATTTTCCAAGCAACATTCGTTAGAGCTAAGGTAATGCGACGACAGTACGCACAGACCTAACAGGTAACGCTGTTTGATCTAGTCTATTACATTCAGAAAGTTTGCCATACAGTCTAGGGCTAAGAACTCCCTGCCGAGATAAGATAACGGTATAAGTTTCTACCGTAGAAAACTTCCGTCTGCTTACCGTATGGTTACCGAGTAAGACAACGAGGGGAAAAAAAATGAAATAGCCAAAAAAAAAAACAGTCTTACCAACTACAAGTATGTACATGGTAGGACCGAGATTCGAAGAGAAAAAAAAATTCTAAATTCCAAATATTAATTTTGTCCGTAACACCGTAAAACGAAATGCATATCCGAATTCGAACAAGTCGCCAAATTCCAAGTACCATTTTTCTCCCTCACTGCGATTCAAATGCACTTTTACACAAACAGGCATAATTGAACATCTCGTAGTACCAATTAGCAATAAATAATGCAAGTAAAACCCGATCGTCATTATGTCCTCCGCTCACTCGTATCACGTAGCACTTGTCAGCGTACCACGTGAAATCCGAAACTCCCTAGAATATAATTACTCACGAGCCTCGCCTAGGGACTTTGTTTGGTAAATCGAAAAAAAAAAAAAAAAAAACTTCATAAAGTGCATCCATCTCGTTAGTCACCCAATATTTTACCATGACACACATAGCACCGTAGGATCGACAGAGACACGCAGACACGAATCGGCCATTGAAAGGCAGCAGACAGGACCCATAATCGAAGCAAATAGCAATAACGAGGGAAAAGAAAAAAGAATAAAAAAAAAAAGAGAGAAAATTATCAATCCGATCAACGTCCTAATCGGGCGAGGCCGAAACGAGATAAATCAAAAATCCAATCTACCTCGGTCCCTTTATACAAGGTATATACGGCGACCTTGAGATTCTATCGAGACTCCACGTATCCCGGTGCGGACCTTAAACCGTTAATTCTGGTAGCCACCTTGGTACCTATCGACCACGAAATTTCATATACGCGTATATGTAAAACGGCACAAGGCTCGCTCTCGTATGCTCTTTGCCACAGCGTGTATATACAGTATATGCAGTACCAGCCAGTTCTCCTTGTGTCCTGTGCGAAGGACGTCGGTTCTGTAAAAAATGCTTATTGTTAGACGGCGCGTGCCACTTGCACCGAGAACAATGTCGACCGAGTTACATACGCGCGGAATGTATTTTCGGCGTGCGCGGGTGTCGATAACTGCCGGCGAGAGTCAAGGGTAAACTAAACTGTTCAGAGAGAAGAGAGAGAGAGAGAGAGAGAGAGAGCGGTGAGAGCGAACGAGAGTCGTAGAGAATAACTTGACGCAATTCACGCGTAGGTGAAACCAGAAATATGCGGCGTAGTAACGGCCAAAGAAGTTAGCCGAAACAGAGTATTCATCCGGATGACAAAGATAACGGTTAATATTATTGTTAGAAAAAGTAATTACGTTTAGGATTCATTGATCTGAATTGATTGTGTATATATATATATATATATATAACGTTCGAATAAAGAGTCCAACCACGATCCGTTCCAAAGGGTTGAAAGTCGAGAAAAGAAAAAGAAAACACCAACCACATCGACTCTCTCATAACTTTACCTACTATTAATGAGTAATTAAATTTCACCCTGAAATTCCTGGGAGTGCCAGCGGGTTTTTCGCTCTCTCTCTCTCTCTCTCTCTCTCTCTCTCTCTCTCTCTCTCTCTCTCTCTCTCTCTCACAGTACCGACCCCTTGCGTCCCTGCCAGAAGCCCTTCCCCTACGTGGGAGATTCAAGTAATTAGCCCGTGGCTCATTGTCGAGAGCCAATGGCATAAAGGGATGGAGGACAACGGGATAAAGGGAGGATTTTACGGAAACCTAGCAGCCATAACTCCGTTCGCCAAAACCGATAACACTATACGCTCTGCCATATCTAGGAGTAAGTATCCCACGCTCGAACGTCGATAGAATTATTACCCATAAATACAGTCGCTTCGAGTAACACCGTTAAGTCCCACGCGAGTGCAAGACTCGTCGGCTGCCGAGAGTTCGTACCGAGCAAAGACGCCATCTATGAATTTGAGGAGTAACAATTAATTTTCATAGGATCGATCGAAAGCGTCGTAAGGCAGTTTTCCTGATATTTCAAATCGTTGATCTAGGTGGCTGCGACGTGACCGACGTAAACAAACGAAAATCGTAGGGAATAATCAGCAGAGAAAATACGTAATACGACTTACCGATAACGGCGTAAGAAAGTAGAAGAACTACGGCAGCACGAGATGCTCTCATAGTGATGCAATCTTCCATGGTGATTCGTGAAACCAGTGACGCAACCGATGCTCCTCACATTATTACACGTGCACTTCGATGAGCGCCGATGGGCCTTGGTACTTGGCAAACTTCCATTATACGACGAGGTAGTAATTAAAGGTCCCCTCCACACCGGCGTCGTGAGCGCGCGCACACGCAGACACGTTAATAAACTAAGTTCGTCGTGTCCCCCGACCGTAACGAATCGCACTTCAAGAGTCTCCCGGCTATCTTCCAAGACTACACAGCCATTGTCGTTTGCGGGTGCGAAGTGCGCTTACTTTTGGTTAATAGACGCGCACTTATCGAGAGGAAGGATTGGGGCTGGATGTCCTTAGGGATACGGTGAAAAATTGGACCTCGAACCAATTTTTCCTGCACCTCTTTCTCGACTGGATGACCTTGGAACGGACACTTCTTTAAGCTGTGATAAAAAAAGAGAACAAAAAATAATTCTCGTACAGGGTTGTTAAATAATAATAAAATCATAAATATATATATATATATATGTATAATTGCAATAAATTAGCCTTATCAAAATTGACAATGTTACAGAAATTATATGTGATAAAAGTACGATCGATCGAACGTGTTATAAATCGAGGTGAAATGCACCGATAAATTATAAATGAATCGGGTAGGCAGATACGTAGGTAGGACGAATAAGGCTGGCTTAGGTATGACTATACGTAGATCCTGTTCCCCTGTAATTCTTTCTACGCCGAGAGTCCTCGGTATAAAAAAGCGACGTAACCGGGCGTATCGTTATATCGGCGTTTATCTTTACAACTACGAAACGTGTCCTATCAAGCAGAAGCTATAAGCGGCGCCAGACGACTCAGCGAATTGACAAGCATAATTCAGGTGCAGCTTTCACTTCTTTAACCGCGACGATTTAAGGCGCGCGAGTCTCCCGAATGGTCTGACAGTCAGTCGAAATTTTACAATTCACATCTGACCGTCCGCAATGCCAGGCCCGAACAACGCAGAAAATATTCAAAGGACGGAAACAACAGGAAGCAACTAAAATACACGACAGTCCGTAGCACGGCGAAAAAGAAAAAAAAAAAACAGAGACGCGGGATACAGTTTATCGGACAGCTGACGCATGCGGATTTGATTACGCATCCTTTACATACGCATCCCTCTTTATATATAACCAGTGAATTCTAGTACATTGAGGTCTAATCGCTCGTAAGAAAACGAAGACGTGTTATTTATATAAAAAAAAAAAGTCGTAATAACATGTAAAAATATTTGCTAAGACAGTCTACGTGAAGATCCGTCCCTGTGCAGGTACAGTCTCATAAAAAATGTTGCTCTAGTTACTCTATACAGGCAAACCATACGTGGCAGGATCTTAAGGTTTAATTTTCAAGCGGCGACCTCACTACGAGTCGCAATCCATGCTTCTGTCCTCTTGGCGACAAGTTTTGACCGTAACGAAACACTGAACGATTTCACGTGTCCAATTGGCGAATCGGCCGCACAGCCGAGTACAGACCGAGAAACGTTAAATTTCTACCAACGATTCGCCACGCTTTTCTGGGTCGCATCGATAGCACAGGCTCACGTGCATACTCGTCGGAAGGCAGATTAATGGTTCCTCGTTGTAAAGCGATTGCTGCGTCCGTACGCGGAAATCGAGGCTATCGTCGAATCGCACGAATTTGTCTTCGACAAGTTCCGCAGTCGGTGGAGATGCGCATTGCCGAGTGGTGTCCTTGGTCTCTGGTTAGGTAAAGGTAGGTAGGTAGGTCGGTCGGTAGTGGCTGGATATCCTCGGTGAAAAGTGGGAAAGGTGCCAAATATATATCAAGGGGATAGGTGTATGCACGTATACGGAGTACACAATTTTTAGACGCGAAATATATCACTGATAGATCATTTTACATGATCCATAAAAGATCCCGCACGAGAACGTCTAACGAGACTAGGCCGTGCTAGAATTTCGTTGTACGTCTACACATCGGGTAACCACCTCGAGATCTAGCAAGGTTAAGCCTAGTCCAGTTGATTCTGTGATCTACGAGCGATCTGAGATCCATGAACGATCTATAATACCTTATTTTCTTAATGCACGAAAAACAATGTAAATATATATGTATATAGTTATAGGTGAAAAACAGTCTATAGCTTAAAAAAATTTTAGCTGTAAAGCTATGACATATAACTATGTACATAAGGGATCAAGAGGTCAGGCCTATAAACTCCTTAGAATGTCTTTTCAAAGTCCAGAGTCTCCGATTCACGGCAAAGACGCACAAGGTCTTCCCTGTGTACCTAATGCATGTAATTGCCAATGGGCAATGGACCTGAGACGAAGGTCGGCGAATCGTCAATCCCAAAGAACCACGGCTGAAGTGGCCAAACCAATGCGATTGGACCGCGGTGCGATTCGTGACCCGATAACCGGAAGTCGACCTTACGCGAGATTAAAATTAGCTTTGAGCAGTCTAAGCGCGTCGCGCTATACGTAAATATCTCTAGTAAAAGAGTTCAAACGAAAAATGTCCCATGCACCGGATGCACTTTGACCCGTAGCGTCGAGAATCCAATGTTTCGCCGTGAGATGCAGTTTTTTAAAATGCACGTACACGCGCCAGAGATCAGCCGTTTGGTGAGAGGCCACCTAGCCGGCGACCCGTGTGCGCTGACATCACCTCCCGTATTACATTAGCCTACGTAAACATTAGCAGACACATTCGCGAGCGACGTTCGTATACGAGTACACGATTGCCACAGCCACCTCCTAACCCACGTAGTAACGTATGCTGATAGTCCGCCAGAGACAGAGACACGAAGCCATTAGAAAGCAAGAAGAGGCGATAAGAATAGCGCAGACGATATAACGGGAGACTAAGAGGGAAAAAAAAAAAAATTTCAAATATCATTTGCAACATTTCTTTTTTGACGTTGAGACTGTAGGAAAAAAGTACAAAAACAAGAATTCCCGTCAATTTCGATAACGAACCAATTTGCCAAGAACGCTTGCTCATATCCTATCATTAACCTCGCTTATCAGTCTGACTCCATGCCGATCGGCTTCGACGCTCTCTAATCGCGCCGCGGAGTCGCACTGGGCAAGGAAGAAACTTTACTCCAATTTGTCAAAGCTTCTTCGTTTTATCGTCAAGGACGCGAAGATTGTCGAGCATATGAGTTCGTACGTAATAACCGTATGTCTCTCTCAGGTAAAGATAACGTGAGATCCCGCACTTTCTATTTCGCCGTGAAACGCGAGCGTGCATACGGATGCATCTGGCCATGCACTTTTGCAATGCACTTTCGCGAGGGATCGATAACGTGAAATCGATATCGAAGCCGATGTGTAACAAGCGTTTCTTAGCCCAGGTGGAATACGCGCCGAGGGGTGAGTTTCTTGTTCGTACAGTCAACCCCGCACCCTTTCGTATAATAATGCATAGGGGACGAGCAATCGAGTACACATTGTTTGCCAAAATTTCGTGCAAACAAAATACCTTGGCTTCGGATCATACATCGCCCATGTGTCATTTGTACCGAGCGCACGTCGAACAGGCAGGGGTGCCAATTTTAAGATTTTCCCACAGTCAACTACCCCTTTAGAGCCACAAGTGGCCATTCGGATGTTTTCGGAGGGGTCGTACGGTTATTCGTGATCCCTCCACCGATATTCAATTGCACATTCTACATCCACCCCATTATACGAGACATAAGGCATTTAGCGGCCATTGAAACTTTGATAAGCTCAAACCACCCCCCGACGACACCCCTCGTCCACGGATCTTCTGTATAGGTAAGATACGTACCTGACGTCTACTATTACCCATAAGGACTTGACATGCCGCAGTTAAAATGATACATGCTAACGATTGTCAGGCACCAATTAAAGATAAAATGGATGGTGAGAAAAAAAAAGTACGTCCTTTACGAAAAATCGATAAGTGTATCGATAATTAAAAATAGATACCGATATCGATCCTCCATGTTCACGTATAACACAGCCTAGCCTACTAATGGACTTGTACACATATGATTTGTCACTGGTGTTTATTTACTAAAAAAAAAAATGGTGAGGTTGGGTTGGCTAACATTGTTAAAAAAAAATTCACAAGAGAAAGGTATAGTGTAAAATTTTTTTTTTTCTTTCAAAGATTCAAAATTTCGTCAATAATTTTGCCTCTACGAATTCTGACGGTGACGTCACTCATAAGAGATACTACCTTGCGTATATATACATAGGACACAGGTCGATCCGATTGAAACGCATTAAAACCTGACAGCTGGCAAGCAAATAGAAACATTCTAGAATCCATTACAGAATTGCAATTTCGAAAAAAAAAAATAAAAAAAATATTCAATCTACCAAGTCAAATATACTCAAAGTGTATTGCAAAGTTATCCAATAAATATATTACGAGTATACTCGTCGCTATAGACAGTCAAACATTGCCTAATCAAATCCGCTCGCCACTGACACCTGTCAAATCTAACCGATATACGTTTAAATCGTATACGGGTCCCCTATACAGTAATACGTATATGTCCACATGGCAAAATCGATATCGCGCCGATGGGTTTAATCGATGGCGCTGAGCTACACAGGTCGATGCCTATCAATAGGCAATTCGATTATGCCTAGTAAACCGGGACTAATGAAGCGATAACCACGATCCAGTATTTTCATAGCAATCGAATAAGTTCGATGCACGGATTATTTTCGATTAGCCGATCGTATAATATTTTGGCGAGCAATCGAGGATGATCGCGATTGAACGATAAAGACAAAATATACCTATGTACGCGCGCAACGGAGCTGACAGATCATTCCCGAAACGCGACACGGACGCGTATCGATAGATAATAAAAACAAATTCACCCAGAGTTATCATCCCGCCACGTGAACGAGGTAATAAACCACAGCTGATTGATCTCCCGTTAAATCCCTGAAGTCAGCAACGTAATAACCAGCAAGCATTGGCCGCTAGTTTCAGAGCTGAGCTAATTTCGTCGAATCAAAACACAAGGCGCCAGTCTGGCATGTCTGCCAGTCAGATAGTTCGTACATCGATGCCCATCCCGAGTTACGCCCACGTTTACCAGTCATGGGTACCAACTTGAGAAACCGGATGGACACAGGTACAGGGGTAGGAGGGAGGGAGGGTAGGAGGGAGGGACGAGAATACCTGTGTCTGATTAAGCGACTGCGAGAAATCGATACGACAAAGTACTGATCGTTCAAGCTTATTATGACGCTGGCAAGTATTGAGAAGAACAAAAGTAAACCCAATGCTCCAATGCCAATAGACAGCGATGCCGATCGCTGCGCCATCTACCGGCGTGCACGATAAAATGATAAGCGACGAATGACTACCCCTATGAAACGAACTATTCCCCTATCAGCATCCCTGCTGCACCTGATGAAACTCACTGGCTTGTTTACATTGAAATTTCAATGGCCACGGGGGGAAAACGTGTAGTAAATGTATTATCGATAGCTGGGAGGCTCGTATTTATACACAGTTGGCAGTGGCGTATGCAATAAATACACACAGTGCATATACGTGCGCCCGAAAGTGAACATGGATGGGAAAGAGCGTAGGATGATGAAGGAAGGTGAGGGCGGGTGGGAGGTTGAAAAATTTTGTATCCAATAAATATGGCCGCCATCTTGAAAGACGACAACCGAGAAGAGATCGGTGTACGCGCCGTGAAAGAGTCAACGTCGTCCAATAAAAACATTGCTTAAGCCCCGCGCGAATTAATTAATCATAAAGTTATACGTGCAAAATGTATGTATATAGTCTCGACAGCGTGACGCAACGTTCCAGCCGCGTAACCAAAGTTTTCGATGCATTATAGATTTTTCAATTAAAACTCGTTCGCGTAAACTTCATTTTTCGTCCGACCGACCGCACGTCATACAGTCTAACGGCTACTCTCACGCCGCCGCATTCCAGGCGTCCTTAACGATTGTCCATTTTCAATCTTACGCCCACAGACGAGAAACAAAGCTGCGACGCCCCAGTCCCTCCGCTTCCTTCACTTGTTGGTCGCAGGCAAAATTCACCGGTTCTCGATAATCGCGTTACCCGTCGACCATTTCGTCCGTGTGCGCATGCGCACGCGCAAGACGCTAATAATATAACCAAAGCACTTAAATCATTCTCAAGAGCCGATGAAAATGTGCATGAGCCCACTTGTTATTTTCACGTCGCGACGCCACCAGGACCGTCTGTTTACATAGGTGACACAGCGTTATTTGGCGTCGTAATTTTTCTCCGCGAAACCCACGAGACGCGTACGTGAGGCTGCGCGTAACCGGTAAAAATTTCTCGAGCGCCTACGGCGAATGGTAATGTGCGCTACCGCCGCTTGGCAACGAGGATGCCGCAACTGCATCTGCACAGTTGGATTTACATTTGCTGCTGATTATCCTAACGCGTTCGTCGACTACTCGAACTATCCAGACTTACCGTACCTACGTAAGCAGTCAATTGTACTACGAGCATGACACACTGTGCTATCGACAGCCTATATTTTTCATCGCTAAAAATCTAACCTAACCCCATTTCTGACAATCACGAGAAACACAAAACATACGTCTTCCCGTTGACGTGTGAAATCGACATTATCGATCCCCCCGACGTTTCCATCTATAATCAACCGATGCGATCGTCGGTAGTCGATCAAAACTAAACTGGAACAATATATACGTATATACTGCCCCGTCAAATTGTCCTAACGTCGTACGAGATTAAACGTAAACAAAAACAAGTCGACGTTCCCAATATATAATAACCTAAATACAATGTCCACTATGTATGCAAGCGTATAGTATACGACGAGAAAGAAGTCCTGGGCACACGAGTCTGTTTTTCTCTATCCTTTTTACCGATCGCGTCTCGTCTACCCAATCTCATTCGATGCAACACCGCGTGGATAATTTGTTAATCGCAGAGGCTGTTCAACTCGTTACGTGGCCGAACAGGACTCGTAAATAATAACAGCGACTGTTAGAAATCGAGCAAAGACCGACAGCCGGCTTCCTCACTGAGTGACTTCTTACTTGGCTTCGCGGCCGGTTCCCTGGTTCGCTCATTCGTTCACTGGGCTGCCCGCCGCTGCTGCTAACTCGTATAACGTCCTAATAACACGTTGCCGGCATAAACGCGACACGATAATGTGTCATCGTGCTGGGCGACACATTCGTACATACCTACGAGCAATAATACGCCTTGCTGGAACACGTTCGATTGGACAAATAACACGCGCTAATGACGACGATAAAAGAAAGGAGGAACGCGGTATAGAAAGAGGTAAACAAGGTAGCAGTGAGAGAAAAATAAATCAAAGCAAAGAAAAACGTATCGCGTGCCACTGTAATAGATACACTTTATATATATATGTGTGTGCGCGCGCGCGTGTGTGTACGTATAAAACACCTTCAAAAGTTCGACTCTTTCTCTGCTCTCTATTGGCTATGAAAGACGCACGAGAGCGTCGTGCTATATTCGAGCACGAGAACGGGCAGTTTACTCGCGATAGTTTTTCGAATGCGTCGATTCGTCAGATCCGAAATTATCCGTATCTTAGCACAGAGCAGGTATGATGGTCGGCTAAAAAGTCACTACGATGCCAATGAATAGTACGAAATTCTGACACGTTTCCTCGACGCACGCTTTAACGAGTGTCGGGGACACCGAATATCACGAATTTTACAATCACGAGTTATTCCAGCGAGTATTCCAAACCTGTCACTAATTATTAGTGGATCGTGTACAAGGTACGAGCACGTAGTGCTATATATATATATATGCTAGATACATTATTATAGAGAGAGATTACGCGATCAAAACTTGTCGCTTCGCCATCGATTTTCGAGGTTATCGACAGACGTTTACCTTTCTCGCGGTCACTACCGTCGGCCCAGTGATCGTCCTCAACGGCACGCCTGGAGCCACGGAGTCGCCACGAGACACGTAATTAACATTCAGAGCCTAGAGAATCAGGTTCAAGGAGTCGTGGGTAACCCTAAGCTTTTCTATGTTGTTTTTAAACACACGAGGAACACACTCTAAACGCGGGTATTACGAAACGGGCGATGAGACTCTTCGAGAAACTTCAACGCCGCGACGCGAACTCTGTACGACGACGGTCGTGTAGATTATGCACTTTATTGATTTGACTCTGAATGTTCTCGTTCTTTGCCTCACCTTGCCAGAGGTTACTTATCCTTAGCCCGTGACTCTCTAGCGCTTCCCAGCCTGTCAACTGTCTTGTACGCTAGACGCTACTACCACCGCGCGTCCGTATCTCGGAGCGAAGAAAATATCGAACGACGACGATTCGAGGTTATGTCGCTCATTGATGAATACACACGAGGCAAGAAAAACGCAGAACGTACCGACGCGCACTGCTCGTAAATACACGCGACTTTATGATAATCGTGCACACGACGATATCAGTCTTTCAAATGATATTTCTTCGACCGACTCGATCGACACTGTATACGTATGACTATGACGTCAGGGCACACTTACAACGCACGACGACCTTCTCTCGCCGCAGCGGTGCTCGCGCTTACGACACTCTCGCGAGCCGCAAGCGAGTCAGACTGGTTGGAAACACGACTAGCTCGTGCCTTTATACGCGGAGGAAACTGGTTGCTCACGCGGTATACGTGCATAAGTCGCGCGTACACAGTACAAACGTGCAAGTACCATACAGATTTGTTGCTTCGATTGAAACTGTTTAGGTTTGACGCGTGGGATTTCAATAGGTTAAAGATGGCGGACTATAAAGGTTGATAAATTTTATTATACTTTTTTTTTTACCTACTTCTCTACTCTCCTCGAAACGATAAACGCGTGAACGTTGTCGCCGTTAAGCAAGCAGAGGGGGATATCGTTGCCGTCGATACCTGGCGAAAAGCGACGCTGCCGTTCCGGATAAGCCGTGGAACTCTGGAAACTGGCGTTTACTCTTGGAAAATTGCCTTCGTGCTGATAGAACGTTATAACAAGGCGTGTTTTCTGTAATACGGTCCAACGGTAAGGTGATATAATGCTTAATACACACTGCAGTATTTATCAGTGTAAACGTTCTGCGAGGCTCTTCGTTTATATCAAAACTCCACAGCTGAGTCGCGATTTTTATTGTCAAATACAGCACAGAAATTGCGTAAACATGGATCGAAATCAACGTGCAGCTTTTGCTGTAACTGATTAAGGACGCTTGAGCAAAGTGAAGGGCATATCTCGGTGGGATCCTTCAACAGCGTGTCCAGGCTGTATATGCCTCCCTCGAAACTTAACGTAGACTTAAACAAAGTGACGTCACGATTCCAGACCAAAGTCTATCCGCTCGCAAAACATTTCACCATAGGATTTCGCATCGTCCATGTCTGTCGAAAGAATTGATACGACACCAAACAGCTATCCGCTAAGTCAACGTGTAAAACCGAAAGTCACAAATTGTCAGTGTTGTTTTTCGCCTTTCTCCTCTTTCTCGCTTCACTCAAAGCGTCTGACAACGAACATCCGGTTGAAATTGCCTTTATTATTAATATAAAAAGAAAAGTACCATTAAAACCTGCAGTCCAACTATTCATAACGACTCGTACGACCGACTTAATTGAAATAAAATATTTCCCACTGATATACGACCCTAGAAAAGCATACAAAGCGAGCTCACTTAATCGCTAATTATTATCTAGTCCCCGAGGGAATTTCATTATGTCATACATACAGTGAACTTCTCTATGCTAAATGCATATCTGTACGTTCAATTAGCTAAAGAGAAAACCTCGCCTCATGCACATTGCACTGAAGCCACGTTTATATATACTTAGATTACATACATGCATACACGCACAGTGTCCAGTTGTCTTATCCATTTTCCCGCGCCTACCCAAGTAATAATTTCACGTGCGATAACGAGATACACGCGGCCCATTATCCTAATGCCAAAAAGTTCCCGCAGAGGTCGTCGCACGCGGTTCCCTCGCGGTATACATAAGATTTAACAGGGCACGAAAATTGGATCGATAAATTGAAAATAGGCAGAATTTCGCCAGCCATGAGAAAACATTCACATCTCGCCCCACGTCAGCCGCCATGAATAGAAATTTCGTTCTTGGCCACAGCGAGGGATCGGTAACAGGATTTAGAATCGTTTAAACGATACAGCTCGTTTTCAACGTAGCTACGATGCCGCTCGACAATGACTTTAATCAGACATAGTGTGAAAATGAGATACGAACGCGATGAGCTTCCCCCCTCTCTCTCTCTCTCTCTCTCACACTACGTATACTATATACACGCGTGTATACATGTATACACACACACTCGTGTTGACCGTCATGACGTATTTGACGTTGGCTCGTTTCAACCTCGTGAAAAAGTAAAAGAGCTTCGTACGAAGGAACGAACGAGTGAACCAAGGAATTTACGAACGTATGCGAAACTTCATTGGAGTTTCTTTTCCGCGGTGTATTTTTTTATTCTCTAGCTGTCCCTCCTTTTGCTCTTACTCTTATTCCTGGCAAGGAGTCGCACAGCCAACTTCGCCTGTCCGACAGAGGACTCGCATACCTTCCGTATACGGGCACATTCTTTCCTCTGGTAACTTTACTCCTTTCACTGGGAGAGCTTAGCTCTTTTCAATAGAAACGAGGCACAACGCAGTACGTCCCATTGTCGTTACGTGGGGTCTGACGTACGTCTGGCGTAAAATCGCTACTCTCTAGCCGGGTCAAAGAAATGCTAATTTTAGGCGATACTCGTACACGTTGACTATGCTGAATAATGGGGAGTGGATACAATGGTGTCCAGTCGTGCCAACAATATACACTGGATTAAAAAGACCCATCATATATATATGTATAGACAAATTTTTTTGTTGCCGTCAATTCATACATAAATATCGACTCGACCTAACAGGACACGAGACGAACATACAATGCATCAATAGATTCGCAACGTGACGATCTTATCTCTTGGAAGGTTACGCGTGCCGGCTTGGCGATGGTGCTGACATCTTGGCGATTTCGTGATCGCCGGGATTCACGCAAAAGTCATTCGCAGCGATAACGAAGCGCGACCAGGAAAGATCTCGTTTGAATTGATGCCGTGAAATATCGAGTTATCCCTTTTCCAATGTCCCAGTAGCCAACCAACCTGACGTGCCTTGTTCGCTGCAGAGGCTGGCACCGGATTTATATTTCCACGCAGCAGCCACTGCACGTACAATTCAAATATAGGTTAGAAGCTTGCACGACCGCGGTTCCTGAGCTTAATGGACTGTTGGCAATGGTCAAACGTTCCAACGTGTCTCAGCGATCCGTCGCTCGTCGCAACTCGACGTTCGGCAGGTCGAAAAAACGCACCACATTTGCACCGAAGACGATCGCGTCGCTAAGTGCGCGCGCGCGTTTAACGCGTATACACGTATCACAGTAGATGATCTTCAGAACCTATGGGTCTGCCGTAGCAATTAGCGAAGAGACCTGAACTCGGTGATTTCGTCCGTCGCTATAATTAACGTGCCGCAGCAGGCAGCAATGCGTAGCTGGACTGGCGTGCAATAATAGAATAAAGAGAGTCTGCCAATTGCACGGGTTACGCAGAGTCGCAACGATAAATAAGAGTCTTTGAGCAGAGTTGCCTCTTTGCTCGAAAAAAAGACTAATAATAATAATAACAATAAACATTAGACAAACCCAGTACTACCCGTTTACGTCAGATGTCGGTACGGTAGTTAGCCATTATGCCGACGTCACGTGCACGCTGCTCCCGAGTCGCGTAACGTCGGCCATTATTAAAGCGACAATCGAAAGAACGTAATCACGTAGGTAGGCAGTTACGGCTCTGATCGTATCTGCACGGTGGGTTTACGCGTGCCCGAACGCTATAATTCATACGTGGCCCCTGAGGCAAGCGTACACACAGGGTTTAACCAACGTCGATACGCGTCGGAGCTACCGTTTTGAACGACGAGAATAATTCAGTCGCTCGAAGCGAGTGAAATGTTTTACTTTTAATGCGGAATCCCGTATCTTCCCCCCCACCGCCCGCCACGACCAACCCAAACAACTCCCGAGCCTTCTTCGGCTACCCACAATTCCTTGCGACTAGCCGCTGCTTTCACGCTCCGAGCGGCAACCCGTATTAACCAAGCAGGTATAAACGGGACGCAAAGGGCTCTCTACCGCTGGTACCTCTGTCGGCCTCCGTTAACAGGGTAACCCCCTCTGGGTTACCTTGCCGAAGCTCCGAGGATCAGGCGAGAGCGTCGCTCGCCTACCGCCATTGTTGAAGGGTATTATCGCGCGACATGATTCACGACGTTTTAACTCTCAGTCGTACGCGGCGCATAGAACGGAAGCTTTGGTCGCGGTGCCCGCGCGTATCCCGCATGCCGCCCTTAGTGATTACATTTGTAAGTCAGATGA
This sequence comes from Syrista parreyssii, assembly GCA_030142615.1. Classification (NCBI taxonomy): domain Eukaryota; kingdom Metazoa; phylum Arthropoda; class Insecta; order Hymenoptera; family Cephidae; genus Syrista; species Syrista parreyssii. Next base: position 680,875 of record JARQTG010000346.1, read on the forward strand.
GACAGTCAGGCGGCTCCGAGGAGGTAGAAATACGTTCGGGATTTAGCGAGAGGACAGTAACCGGCAACGTTCTCGAAGGAAACGGACGCGCGACTTCGAGTGGGACGAAACGAAGGAATTACGTACCACCCATGTTCCCCCGCCCACGGCCTGGTTCGATTGAGGGAACGAGTTAAGGAAGACGTTGGTGTTCTGGTGAGACGTGGGAGCAGACGACGGACACGAGGGGGGACGAAATACGCGCGTAGGTATACAGTGGTACGGAGAGAAGAGAAGAGGCTGTGCAGGTACGTACAGTGTGCGTGGGGCAAGGGAGGGAGGGTTGGAAGGGGTTGGGGGTTGCTCGCAGATTTTCTAGTGACGCAGAGAAGAACAGATGCTGGGAGACTGAAGGCAGACGATAGGAGCATTGAAGATCTTTAAAGTAGTGGACAGGGTGGTGGTGGGGGGGGGGGGGGGGGGTGGACAGGATGTGATAAA